>CM067500.1:4194904-4215127 GCA_034552555.1 Semaprochilodus insignis
ACACACACACACACACATTTAGAGATTTCAAACTCTTCAGCTTTTGGATGATGGTTTGCTCAGACAGGCTGCCAAGAGGAGTCAACTGAGTGAAGTCGACGATTGTGAACCAGGGCAGTGCGCAAGTGTATGTGTGTGCACGTGTGTGGGCGCGTGTGTGAGCTGAAGTAATGCATTCCCACACACTGTCACCCACGGGAGAGAAAGGGCAGGTACAAACACACTGGCATCGTAGAGCTTGATTCTGAAGAGATCCGACGTCTCACGATTCGCAGGACAAACAGGGGCCACACCCATCAGTCTACACCCACCCCACACACAGACACACACACACACACACACACACAAGAGAATTACTATTAACATCTTTAATTGGTTTAACACTTTCAGATGTATAATAACCTAGGCTGATATTTTCAGCTTTATGGAATTGGTAGGCCTAGAACCAATAGGCTGCTACCAATACCAGTGAGACGCTGCATACTGCCTTTTTTACTGGCCTCTTTCCGTAAATGTTTAAAAATGGATTTTTGCTTATAACTTCGTGTGTAAATCTCTATATATCCAACAAGACAGGGAGAATGAAAAAAATGGCCATGATTCATTTTGATTGGTTCATTTTCGTCTGACTCTTTGGATCCCAACTTGGTCAGTCGCAGACATTCCAGTATGATTTGTGTCTAGTGTGGCATATTAATCTAGCGTACCATTATTTTAGCTAACCCTGGTTAAGATTTGCTAACGTCAGCTCTGTGAATCAGCAGTGTTTCAGCGGTTTTCCGTTAGTATCTTGCACTATTTTTTGCATCAACAGGTTCCAAGTGAGCTGAGATATTTTGACGGTATGTCGAACGTCTTTGCATGGTGTTGCGGAGATATCGACTGAAGTTAGCACTACCATCTAAATCCGGCCCATCTTGACTGTAATACCACTTTGTGCCTCAAGAGGAGATTGTAAGTCACTGTAGCAAGTCAGCCATCAGCTCAACAGAAGAGGATGAAGTGGCGCTGCTCTGACGCTATTTTCTAACCTCCTGTCAATCATGTTGAAGGTGCAACTCCCGGTTAGATCGTTTAGGGGCAGGTAGCCAATAGAAGGATCAGTACACACAAAGATGGCTGGAGCTGCTGGCAATACAGTTTAATGCCAACACTGAGAAGAAGGAGCTGTGCTTTTCTTTGTTTCTTATGAGAGAGATGGGCACCGCAGCTTTCCGGTGATACATTGCGGCCTATTTGTTAGGCTGCATCATCTTAAGGGGGTTATGGGTTTTCTGCTTTAGAAGAAGGAAGAAATCCGTGAGAAACTAGGCCTTGCTAGTTAGCTTAATATCTGTAGTCTTGGAAAACACAAACTCTCCCACTCGAAGAACTGAGAAGCAAAAAGTTTGATGGTGGGATGACGGAGTCAGATGAATTTACAGAGGGAGAAAATAAGGCTTACCACACCTGAAACTCAGAATCGAAACCATAGGTGAGAGAAGACGTTTTAAAAAAAAGTTATAGTAGAGAAAGAGTAGATGCCGGCTAGCTAGCTACAGCTAGGTAAAGGATAACAGCAAAACCATAAAAGAGGCACACTAACCGATAAAAAGCGGTAAGGGAAATGAATAGCAACAGCATTACTTCTCTGTCCCTGCTCTAGATCTACCTATAGCCTTGTACAGTACTGTATTATATGGATTATACCTGGGAGAAATCCCCTACAGCTGAACGGATTCCATGGAGGATACTTTCATTTAGTGCTTTTTCCGTGACGCTACGCTAAAGCGTTAGCTTCATTCATAAAGTGTCCGGATAGATCGAAGGTGCTTCTCTCTCAATTGATCACCTTCTAATTACCTTTTCTTATTGATTACAGCATCAAACCAACTACTGGCGGTGCAGGATGACACACACGGGAGCACATACACTCTCACATGCATACCCACGGCGGTGAGCAAATTAGCCCAGTCTGAAAAAAAGATGTAAAGGTCAGACAAAATGAGAGGGAGGGAGAGAAAGAGAGAGATGAAGTAAAGGGAGGGAGGGAGAGAGAGAGAGAGAGAGACGAAGTAGAGGGAGGGAGGGAGAGCGCAATAGAGAGATGAGGTGGAGAATGATAAATGATGTGTGATGCCAACCACCGTTTCTATAAAAAGCAGCGAGGCAAAAAAGAAAAGAAAGATGGGAGGGAGAAGAAAGGCACAAGCGTCTCGCTTTCTTTCTGCCTGCTTCTTCTTCTTCTTCTTTTCCTGCTCGGCCCATGCTTCAGCCTGGGTGATATCAGCTGGAGCAAGACCCATTAGTGACTGCAACTCAAAGACATGTTCACCTTGCTTCTAGGCTGTGTTCAGACAGGAGCTGGCTACGGCGCTTAGGCAGCGATTTGTTTGCATCCCGATATGTGGATTTTGACAAGCTTCTGGCCTGAGATTGTCGGATGAAAAGCATCCCTTACATTCCGAACGGCGGCCGCCATTTCCGCCAGACGTTTATTGCAACAAGCAAACCATTTCTCGGAACAGTTGCTAGGCTATACCAGAAGAGCTACCTCTCTGAACTCCCACAGGACCCTCATGCATTCTCCAAATGCCCCCTGGGAGGCCTTGTACCAACGCCTACTTAATAATGCGGCTCACGCTGGATGCATACAGATCAAGCTCCATGCATTTATACCTGGAGAGGAAAGATAAGCGTGGGCACAAGCAGACGATGATCTAAAATATGAAATACGAAATATGACTTGACTCTCTGTCTAAGCAGGGGCTTGAAACATGCCTGGCTCCAGGAGAAAGCATGTGTTAACCCTCAGCAGGTGGGAACTGGCAACAACTTATGGTTGGAAAAAGCTGAGGAAGTGTATTTTGGGTCAGTGCATAAAAGTGTTGGCACAAAGGAGCGCGGTAGCTCCTTAACCCCTTAGTGCCGAGGCTAGGGCTAGGGGTAAATCCTAAAGAGTTGATTCTCTGACTCCAATTCCAGGGAGCTTCAGACTGAATTCCACAATGTGCTGTTCAAGTGCACATGGAGTGTGAGGTATTCTGCTGTCACTGTCTACACATTAGGAATGCACCGATCTAACATTCAGTTCCAGTACTGATACTGATACATAAACTTTGCATCCGATGCTACTATTTAATTAAGGAACTGCACATTTCACCATGTGGGAGAGATGTAAGGCATCAGGTTTGACATAAACATTACTTAAGTATGTTTAAAAACATAACACCTCCATACAGCTAACCCTTCGGCTCACTACATGCTGCTGACGTATGGGGTAGCACATGTTGCTAATGTATTAAAGTAAATGAATTGGCCACACGGATCAGCCTAATTATCCGATACCCGATCCAGCTGATGTTGTTAACATTGGGACCGATATCCAATGTCCCGGATAGGTGCGTCCCTACTACACGTGCTGTTTTTTTTTACTTTGGGCAAAGCCGACAACGAAGTTAAATGTATGTTGGCTTAAAAGCAGTAGACATGTTTTATTTCTATGGTAAAGCCTTATGTCATGCCTGCTGGTTCTCCTCTCACCTCCGATCTCCCGGACTCCATTTCCCATAACCCACCACCCAATGACATCACTGTCACATGTCCGCCATCTCCCAGTCCCGTTCTGTTTTCTAGATCTAAATCACCCGAATATTGATCACACCGGTTGTTAATTCAGTGTGTTTGTACAAATACTCCTCTATCCCACTGGCCCTTTGCGAAGTATTGCCACTCTGTGTGTACTGAGCGTTTCTGCCTGTTGTTATTCTTGTGACTCTCTTTTGACTTTCTGGTTTACTCTTTTGTCTTTTCCTTTTCGATACTGTTGCTGGTCTGGTTGTTTGCCTGGTTTTGACCTCTGCCTGTTTTCTTACTCTGACTCAGTCCTTGCCCCTTGCTTATGTCAGCTTTGATCTTCTTGCTGCTGTGTTGTACTATCAGTCTGTTTAATGAACATCGCTTTGCTTTTAGCTCAGCGCGTGTCACAATCTGTCTGTCCATCAACACACCTTAACAAAATGCTGCGTTGCTTCAGCACAGTAGGGATATGCCAGTAAAACCGTTCGGAAAATACACAATTTTCACTCACAAAACGTTTTTTAACATAACAAATTTCCCCTGTGATGGGCTGTCCAGTGTGTTCACTGCCTTCCACCCAATAAGCGCTGGGATAGACTCCAGCACTAAACAGTTTAGAAGATGAATTAATTATTTTATAACACATTTTATTAAAAAATGAATCTCTCTCCAAAAAAGACTGTCCCTAAACGTCTATTTTGTCGATGACAGAGTCGATACTATTTGAGGTTAATAATAATTAAGTGTTTAAACTAGACACAGCAGTTTAAACAGCTAGAATAGCTAGAATGAATATTCAAAGGAGTTAAAAAAAAGTCCCAAAGAAACAGTATACTGATTATGACCCTGGGGCATCATCATAACACTGGTTTTACGGTTTTCCGTCTGTACCTGAATCTCACTATCTCAGCGTGAAAACGGTTAAAAAGCAAAGTTGAAAAGTTAGATGAAATTGTGGTGATATCTTTCACCTCACTCCATGAATAAATGCACACATCAAAATTCTTCTGGAGAAAGATAAAAAAGCAATAGAAGAGGTTTTCAGGGTGGTGCAGAAATGTTTGGAGCAGGTAGCACTGGCGCCAGAGGAAACCCACCACCATTATAATCTAATCAGTTATGTCTAAATAAGGATACAGGCTGCCGATAACAAAGGCAATACTGTCACACTTATATAACCCTGACTTTGCCCGAATGTCTTACAAACAATATGTTGGACGGTTACTAATCCAATGTTTTCCATGGGAAAACTTTCTAGTCGACTGTAACACGACTTCTCTTTTAAATGAGTTGCTGAGCAATTTTTAAGCAGCTAAAGGCACTGCCAGAAATGATTTACCAACTAAACAAATGTAAATGTAAAATAGGACATGTGGTTATTAAGATGAGGAATTGAAAAGTGTACAAGTTGTCGCAGCGCAAGGGCTTCCGAAATGTTTGTGTTTGGAGTTGTGTAACAGTATGCGTGTGGGTGAGGGTGTGTGAGCAAATGGGGAAGTTGCAGATGTTAATGAACTCTACAGTGCCACTAAACTTGGCCATACAGCCTTGCTAATTGGAGCTCACAGTCTGATCTACCCCGGGGCAATGTGTGTGTGTGTGTGGCAGCTGGCCACATACACAGGTGGTACTGTATATCATCCAACCACAGGCTTTAGAGACGGTGTTCTTTGACTCTCACACTTTGCAGTCGTTAAGTAGACACAGGCACAGACTAATTTATTACCATAGTTGTGGCATCTTACACTGACTTTAATGATACTATAGCAAAATAACACTATTCCTAATTACCCTAAGTTTAGGTATCTAGGGGGAAAATGCTCTTTCACTAAACCTTATTTTTAAAAACTGAAATAAAATTACACCACTTGGCCATTAAGTACACCTCACTGTTTCCCTGCACACTTTGTTAACCTGTTTTTCAATGGGCAGGACCCCCACAGGACCACCACAGAGCAGGTATTATGTGGGTGGTGGATCATTCTCAGCACCCCAGTCACACTGATGCGGTGGTGGTGTGTTAGTGTGTGTTGTGCTGGTGTGAGTGGATCAGACACAGAAGTGCTGCTGGAGTGTTTAAACACCTTAGTGTCACTGCTGGACTGAGAATAGTCCACTAACCAAAGCTATCCAGCCAACAGTGTCCTGTGGGCAGCGTCCTGTGACCAGTGATGATGAGGATGAACAACACCAGACTGTGCAATAACAGATGAGGCCTTCACATCTACAAGGCAGACCAGCAAGGTAGGAGTGTCTAATAGAGTGGACAGTGAGTGGACACAGTGTTTAAACACTCCAGCAGCACTGCTGTGTCTTATCCACTCACGCCAGCACAACACACACTAACATACCACCACCACGTCAGTGACCCTACAGTGGTGAGAATGACCCACCACTCAAATAATACCAGCTCTGTGGTGGTCCTGTGGGGGTCCTGACATTTGAAGAACACGGTGAAAGGGGATTAACATATTATACGGAGAAACAGATGGACTACAGCCTGTAATTGTGGAACTACAAAGCGCTCTCGTGCCAAGCAGAGTTGATAAACTTGACAGTGACAACATCTTAATACTGAGTTATTCTAACATTACTATATTTTTAGATTCTCACAAATATGAAGATAGCAAACATAAAAGACCGAAATTACTTCGCTGTTGTTGACAAGGTTTGTCTGGTTGCAGGCCATTCATGATTGTTATATAATCCCCTGATCAATATTATTCAAGCTAGCTGCAATTATTTTCTGAAGGTATCTGTTGTCCCAATTTAATGTTTACATCCCAACAGATAGAATGCAAGTTTGCTGTGCTTTCATTACCTAGTTTGAGGCAAAAGCATGTAAATAAAAGAAAGCCAAAAACACATTTATTGGTCTTATGAAAACATCTGGGTGCTGTAACTTTTAGGAGTCAGCGGTCAGTGGTGTTTGTTTATTTAAGCTCAGGCTGTATCTGTCATAGGTTAGCAGCTACTAAGTACTGACAACTGGAAAGCCAGCTAATCGGCCAGTTTGGCTACTTCCGGCTTGTACTTTAACAGTTGCAAAAATGATCAAAAAAGTCAAATAAATAGCTAATTGTGATTAAATAAATGAGCAACTTCATTACTGTGCCTTTAAGGCCGATATATGTAAATGAACTTTGCTTTGATTGGCTGCCCTGTATTGTGCCTCATTCAAAAAGCAGTCCAGATTTAAATGTGGGGAAAATTGTTAAGGTCAGATGTCGGGAAAAATCCATCCACGTTACTCTCTGCGTGCTTACCTGAAACCCATAATCTTATATGCGTCGGGCAGGTAGCAGCGGGTGTTCTCCATCTGAGCAGGGTCTGAGTCACAGATCTTGTCATCTGTGCGTCCGTAGTTGGCGCTCTCGATCATGATGACATCCGTGCCAGGGCAGCGCAGCTCAATGGGGTAACCCTCACACGACAACTCGCGACGAACCACAGCCATCGGCACAGGAGCGCGACTCAACACTACAGAAGGAGAGAGAGAGAGTGAATGAGCCCAACAGCAAAACGCTTACTACGGTCTCATCAGCCTGGTTTATGTGAAGCACATTATAAACAACATAACAAAACTGTTTATTTTTCTCAGTTAGCCTTAACCTACACTCGTCCTGGCAATCTGTGGGGCCTTTTCCCTACTGATATGTGCCCATGACTTGCTTTAGTGGGGTGTTTGTTCACATGACCAGGAAAAAAAAAGCACAAAAACTTAACATGGTTTCAAAACTTAACACCACTGCAGCCACCTGGAACCATGTGGCTTTTAAACCGACCGACTGAGGGGAACCAGAAAACATAGAGGAGCCCTTACAGGAAAATCTTACAGGATTAGGTCAAATCTGCACACAACACTCCCATGGCTTTGTGTCCAAAGAATGGATTTGATTGGTTCCGATTACTCTCAACACAAGGTTTATTGTTTTGGAAAGCTGCACTTTTGGTTCCGTGTTTAGGCACGAGGCAGCACTGCAACATGATAACTAAGAAGAACAGGTTCTGTAGCTGACTATATCTTGCTATATGCATTGGTTCTAATGGAATCTCTTGGACCCCCCCCTGAATGTCTCAAACTCTAAATCCTGGGGTGGGGGCCTGAAAATAAACTTATGATGTTATGCACTCTGTCACGCTTTCGGGTTTCCCGACCGCCTCCGATCTCCCGGACTCCATCCCCCAGAATACCCTCCTCGATGACGCCACTGCCACAATCCCCAAAACACCCACTCATACTCCACTTCCGCGCTCTAGGTCACCCGAGCACTGATTTGCCACCTGCACCTTGTTGCTCAGCCGCTATATAAACTCCTCTCACCCACATCCACCTTGCGAACTATTGCCAAACCCAGTTTGCATACTGAGGGTTTCTCTTGATCTCTGCTACTACCGTTCTCGACCTCCCTTTGTTTACTCTACTCTCCCTTCCGGATTCCCCTTCTGTTTCATTCACCTTCCTTGTTGCTCTCTCTGTGGTTTGACCTACCTGCCTGCTCTCTCGATTTCTCTTTTGATCCCCCTCTGGTTCTGTTTGCTGGCTATAGGACTCTCTGGTTTTCGACCCTGGCCTCTCTCTCACGTTCTCCCTCTCTCAGCCTCGACTTGGTTACCATTGCTCTTTGTTTGCCGTTGAGCCCGAATATCATGGTATCTAATAAAGACTACTTGACTTTTAGCTTGGCAAGCGTCAAAGTCACTTTGTCCCTGACACACTCCCATAAAACAGACGCTCAAATGCAAATTCGGAGAACGGTCGTTGTTCTGCCTTCTTCAGGAACAATCGGTGAGTTTCTGTCTTTGATATTCTTCACTAACTCAGAGTGGCAGCTGCAACAGTAACTATGGTTACCCGGGGTACTTTACAGCATGCCGTAAAAAATATTCGTTAATCTCAAAAACTCTACAGAGAGTCTGGTGGATGGAGTGAAGTTTAACTAGTTGAAGAGCATTTCCTGAAACTATTAAAACAAAATCATTTTGTTGCCATTACAGCCAGCATCGGCTCTGCTATCCAGTCAACATTCGAGCAGCCAATCAACATACCCGAGGGGTATGAGGGGTACTTGAGCGCTCAACGTGGTTGGAGGCCATGGTTTGATGATTTAGGCATCCAGTTTCCACAATGCTAATTAGTGAGGTATGAGCTTCCATTACTAAACAACGTCAGCTTTGTAGCTAGGGCTGCCCCCTTAGTCTGGACACTCGCTCTGTGGCTTGATTTTCTTACTTAATTCAATGGACAGGTAGGTATGCCGGTGAACTGACATGATTTTGTTGCTTTAATTGTTTAAAAATAAGTACAAATACTTTTACGAGGACCGTATTTAGCTCATTTTAAGGCACAATGATTGTTTATTTGCTGAATTGAAAAAAAAAAATTGAGGGCGGAAAATAAAAATAAACTGTGTATAAAATATGAAAAAGTCACGGCACATTATTTTTTCTGTTTTTCCTTTTTTTCTTTTTTTTAAATAAGTGTAATAACAGGTGTTTTGGATCAGGTGTTTTCTGCTTTCTGCTTTAAAACACGGTATTTGACCACAGTTATTTAATGAAGGCATATGGCAGTATTCCCACAATATAGTCTCAAGTAGATAAGGGGTGCAATCAGCTAAAGAACCGAATTTTCTCTGTGCACATTTTCCTCAACACTTGTCTATGTATTGAAGGTAATATAACCCATTCTGGACTACTTCAACTGAACTTGAACAGATTTTTAAAAAAAAAAGCATTTTAAACCTTGTCAGGCAACCGAAAACCTGGACAATCCAGGGAAATACAGTACAGGTGGTAACTCTACTTGTAATTAATGTGCAAACCTAAAGAAGCACATTTTAGACGTCAAACATGTTTCAGCCGATTGACTACGTTCGGGGTAGAATGAAAACGATATACATTTGATCTTCAGTCCAACTATCGCTTTAAATGCGCTCGACTTCATTGAGCCGTCTCTCAGAACTGACAGGCTGAAATAAGTCTCAAATGTTTTGCCTGATTGCCGCCCGCTCTGCTCCACTGAGTCAAATATTTGTTGCTAATTGCCCCGCTAGTGCCAAAGTGGAATTTCATAGGGTGCAGGCGTCCTTGCTTAACTCGAGACAGCTGGAATGGGGAATAAGTGTTCACTGACACACACACACTCTCTCCCGCTTCCTTTCTCTCAACACACTTTCTTGAAGTGAGTCTATAGGATGTGAAGGATGAGAATGACACCAGACTGTCTGCATTAATTAAATCCGCACTGAGGAAGGGAAGCTAATTAAAGCAGGCGCTGACGGATGCGACAAAGAACCAATGGGGCATTAGGGAGACAAGCTGTCAACCAATCGGAGCTTAGCATTGAAGTGACGTTACACAGATCCACTCCCTCGGGTTTTCTGACTGACAAACACACAAACACAAAGACTTGCGCACTCACAGAGAGCGCTCTCTGAAGGCACACGAAGCTTGCTTGCTGGGGGGCGGGGGGAGGGGGGGGGGACTGCAGAGAACAGCAGAACGTGTTTGTGTGTGTAATGTAAATTGCAGTGAGAAGGGTCATCCTTGCAGTGTCTGTTCTACTGGTCTGGGCAGTGTGTGCATTGGATGGTTTTCTTCACTGACTGTAGCCCTGCTTCTATGCCCTTGAGATGAGTGGAGGAGACAGAGAGAAAGAGAGGGAGAGAGAAAAAGAGAGAGAATGGAAAAACGGAGGTAAAAGTGGCGGTGCACAGCATCTCAGCAGGCAACACATCAATTGTTGATAAAGGGGAAAATGCAAATTATTAGCGGGGGTGTTTGGAGCCATGAATATACTTGAGCGATAGTCGAAATGTATCTGCATGTACTGTGCAAAAGTCAAGACCACCCTTATGTCAAGTGTCATGTGGGGGGGGGAAGCTGAAAACATATTTAACATAAAATGACACAGAAGAAGATCTTTTTCCACACCTCCAAAGTTCAGTGTTACCCTATGTTCACACTAGCGGGCGACAAGCCGCTTTCGTCAGCCAAGTTTGTCTCTTGCGGGTGGGTTCGAAGCGGCTCACGTTATCACACGTGGGTGTGTACAAGCTCCAGGAAATCCAGCTAGTTTTGAAAGCACAAATTGGCATGCAATTTGTAAGGACACCTTGCACTGCTTGCATTTGTGGCCAGCTGTATTGGCTGGTTAGCATGCTGGCTAACCTAGCTGGCCAATCATTCTCTGAGTACAGAGTTTAGAGCCATTTTTTGCCATCTGTGTTTTGCACACACAGGAATTTGTTTTCCGCATTTAAGTCATCCCTGAAGTGAAACACCCACATACACACACTAGTGAACATACCCACTAGGGGGCAGTGAGCACACTTTGCCAGAGCGGTGGGCAGCGTGCCTATCCACGACGTACAGGGAGCAGTTGGGGGTTAGGCTAAAGGGCACTTCAGTCGTTACTGTCGGTTTAGGGAATCAAACCGGCGACTCTCTGGTCACTGAAGGCTGGTTCCTAAACCTCCAGCCCAGGACTGCCCCCTCACCAGAGACACCGTCAATATCCACTACTTTTCATTTTTCTTTAAATGTATATGTACAAAGATGCATCACCTAAATCGGAGAAAGAAGAAACAGCAGTATGTGGTTCTCTTCCATGATTACCACCACACTGCTGAGAATTAGAACGGAATGGTGGTAAAAAGTTGGGACCACGGACCCCCGTATGCACGATTGTGGGTTGTCGCTCTGTCACCGCGTCGCTTGTCGCTTGTCATTAAATCGTGGCTACAAACTGTGTACTTCCATAGGAAACGACTAGTGGCTAGTGTACTGTAGCTCTGTCGCCTGCTAGTGTGAACACAGGGTTAGAAGTTGGTTCTGTTATTACAATACAGGTAATCCACACTCAGAGGCGTAGACGTCTGGACTCTAGTCAGTCGGCTATTTCGAGAACATCAGCAACTTCTTTGTTTGATTTGCCAGTTGGCCTTTTTTGCTTTTCCCGTTGCTTATCTCGGTATTGTCTTCTTGTTCCATAGCACGTAGAGCTGTCTTCTCACAGTGGAAGGATGGACAGAAACAGCAGTGGATTTTTTCAGATCTAAAGCAAGAGTGGAGCTTTGTCTCTCAAACAGTAATGTTTATCTGATGATGTTAGTTTTGGTGGGCTAAAAGGTCCTGCATGACTGATTAAAGTTCATTTTCTTAATATTTTTAAATAATTTTATTAACTTTTTGTTTTGTTTTGACTGGAAATTATGTAAAATGAAAAGTAGTCTCTGACCTTTACAGTATTATTTAATATTTAAACATGCTTAAACTGCAAGAAAATAAAAAGGCTAAAGCCTAAAGGTATTAAAATGAAATCACACTTACATTACTAACTAGACGGTGGAAAACACTGTGACTGTGATTGTGAACCAAAACTTATATCACCCACCCTTAGGTGAGGGGAGGGAAAGCGTGAATGGAACAGCAGGTTCTTTTCACCAAAGCCCAATTCCCGAGTGCATTGTGAGTTTAAACCGTTACCCTAAGGGTTCCCTTGAGGACACACACATACAAGCAAACTCAAAGCGTCTAGACGTCTGCATCTATGATTATCGATCTGCCAGATCCTCTTTCAACTGCTATCTGAAAAATAACTTTCTGAAGACACACACCCACCCGGTCGTGCACATATACACATATATAAAAAAAACATACATACACACAAATACAAATATACACACACAAACACACACACACACATACACACACACACACAAAACATACACACAAAAACTTACACACACAAACCTACATTCACACAAACATGTGTACACACATTCACAGACAAACACAAATGAGCATACGTGCATACACACACACATTCACAGACAAACACACACAGACATGCAAACACACAGACATACACATACACATATATACACACACACCTGCACACACACACATACAGGCACAAACATAAACACACATACAAACATGCACACAAACATGCAGATGCACAAATGTACACACATAAGCACGAGAACACAAACACACATACATACATACACTAACATACAAACACACATCTACACACATAGGAACACACAAAATACACAAATCCACACATAACATACACATGCACACATGCAAAAACATCCACCTCCACACATACACACACACAAACACATAAGCACACAGCCATAAACACACACAAACGTACAAATACATAGAATAGATTAATTTAGATTCTAATCTAATCTGTGTTTTTGTCTGTGTATTATACTCGATAGTCAGGTTATTATACCTGACAGCTAGATTATCATACCTGATAACCCGGTGATCATACCTGATAGCTAGGTGATCATACCTGGTTGAGATACAGATCGGTAAAGGTAAACGTATACCAAGTGTTAGAACATTTTCAAAACATTACCAAGCGTGACGGGTGTGAAGAAGGCGAAGAGGAAGAGTAGGTGTGTCGACCACATGACCCCCGATGACCCCGTTGACATCTGCTCTGATTGGCTGCTAGAGCTCTGTCTCACACTCCTTAGAGCCATGGAGTTCTCCTCTGACACGCACACCTAAAACACACAACCAAACACATGTTAATATTATTAACACCGCAGCATGTCTACTTACTTAACATTTCTACTTACTCTGCTATTCCTGCATATGAAGAGCTTCTACTGAGAATGTGTAAGTATATAACCAGTATACAAAATCTGCTTTTAGTCATGTGCTCGTATTCACATAGCAACAGCGTTTTCAAGTTTTTACAACAACTGGACAGATATTTCTTTTTGAAGCATACAATCAGTATAATCTCATAGTGAGAATGGCCAGGACAAAGTGCAGCCTCATCACACCAGTAGAAGCTGTAAAAGTTGTAGAGGTTGAACAGTGTATGTTGAAACACAGTGTTGCAACCAACCCACCCAAAGTAAACAATGGGAAAAGTCCAAATTCCCCCCACATAAATTCAGAACAGTTTGTTTTGGAAAAACAAGTGCTACAGATGCTTTTTGGTCAGAAATATACATGCCAGAGTTGATTCTTTCTATTAATACAACTACAATGATTAATATATATTTATATATATATATATATATATATATGCTGTAATCATAGAATCATACTGCATTAGCAGCATTTTGCATAACTTTACCTGAGTTATTAGCGACGGTTAGAACTAGTACCTTAACCTGTTCGAATGAACCATGCCTAAGGTATAGGGGTGATTCCGAATTTTCGGTTGGTCGTTAAAAATAAGAAGAGTAAATGGGAATCTTTGATAAACACCCACCGGCCAATTCATGAAATACATCTCTTTGTATCTACACTCATTGTTCATTTTATCAGCTCCACTTACCATACAGGAGCACTCTGTAGTTCTACGATTACAGACTGTAGTCCATCTGTATACTTCGTTAGCCCCTTTCACACTGTTCTTCAATGGTCAGGACCCCCACAGGAGTAGGTAATATTTGGATGGTGGATCAATCCCATAACTGCAGTGACACTGACGTGGTGGTGGTGTGTTAGTGTGTGTTGTGCTGGTGTGAGTGAATCAGACACAGCAGTGCTGCTGGAGTGTTTCCACACCACAGTGTCACTGCTGGACTGAGAATCGTCCACCAACCAAAACTATTCAGCCAACAGCATCCTGTGGGCAGCATCCTGTGACCGCTGATGAAAGACTAGAGAATGACCAACACAAACTGTGCAGCAACAGCAACAAGGTGGACCAACCAAGTAACACACCACCACCATGTCACTGTCACTGCAATGCTGAGAATGATTCACCACCCACATAATACCTGCTCTGTGGTGGGTCCTGGGTCCTGACCACTGAAGAACAGGGTGAAAGGGAGTTAACAAAGTACGCAGAGAAACAGATGGACTATAGTCTGTATTTGAAGAACTATGAAGTGTTCCCATATGGTAAGGAGAGCTGATAAAATGGACAATGAGTGTTGAAACAAGGAGGTGTACTTGATGAAGTGGGTGTATGTTCACATGTTTAAGAATCATTAGAAGTCTGATCTGTATGCTCCACAAGAGGGCAGCACAGAGTCTTTATAATTAGACTGTCTAATTTGTTAAATCCGAAAGAGAAAACGTTTCAGTTCATTTTAGGTTTCACTCGTTAGCGTCGGGCAGACGCTACAGGAGTGTGAAGTCCAGAACAGCCAGACTGACAGACAGTTTTTATCCACAGGCCATCAGGCTTGTGAACACCTCCTCCCCCCTTCCGCTCTGAAACTGGCTGAACTCTGAACTCTGACTCTGACATGCACCCATTAATATGAGCCCAATACATATTCTGCTGCTACTGTTATCCCATACTGTTTACTTTTGTACTTGCACAGCGCACTTTACACATGCATATGCACTTTACACACAACTTGCACATGCATCCATACAGTACTGTACTCTCACTTCCATACAGTACTGTACTTTCACTTCTTTTTTACATAGTGTTTTTCTTTACTCAGTCGTACGTGTATTCTTATTTTTCTCTCCTTTTTATATTGATATTTATTTATTTTTTAAGAATGTCGAAAACGGTGGAACTGCAAAGTAAGAATTTCATTGTACAATGTAACTGCTTGTTATGCTGTGCATATGACAATAAAACTCTTGAATCTTGAATCTTGAATCTTAAGGGCTGCTTTTATATATGTATACAAAAGTTCACCAAAAGCAGTCTTTATGGCAGACAATATTTGAATAAGCCTTTATAAATGATTGTGTAGGTATTACCATAGCTTTTTATATTATATTATATTATATTATATTATATTATATTATATTATATTATATAATTTATTTATTTATTTATTTTTAGCTATGGTAATACCTGCATAATCACTATTTATAAAGGCATATTCAAATATTGTCTGCCATAAAGACTGCTTTGGTGAACTTTGAGGGCAAGTTGATATAACACCTATGTCATGACATTCATTCATTCATTCATTCATTCAAGTTCACCTTTTTTGGGGTGAAATGACAGTATGTTATAACAACATCCTTTGTAAATTAGTAATAATGCTGGGAATGTGAAATAGCTTCAATCTCACAAATCGTCAAAGTTCCGGGAAAAAAAGTCTCTCCGGTTTTTTTTTATCAATTTTCATTTTCGTCTCTTCCACTGTGTCAAAATTTCATGACGAACGGTCAGATAGAAATGGCCCGCAAACACATTTGAATGAGATCTCGTTACACTTCTCGTTCCACTTCTCTTATAAACCTACTATGACATAGACATGAGGTTTTGTTCCAATGGCTACAAAACGTTTGAACGAAACATTATTAAGGGTTTATAAATGTTTATGTGGGTCTATGTCCGTTGTCATGAAGGGTTTATGTATGTGCCTTGTAGCTTTATGAACACTGTCTCACAGGAAAGTGCTACCAGAATTATGAACCTTGCTCCAAATGTGTTGCAATGTGGTCCACCCCCCTCCCGTACTGTCAGGAGTGTGTGTTTACAACTACACAAAGCTTTATTGAAAAAGTGTTTCTTTAAACACAGGCGGTACTGTATGGCCCATGGAGAGAGCGGGATTATAAAAATCAATTAAATATAACAAAGAATATTGATCGTCTGGGTGTGTGTGTGTGTCAGCGTGTGAGGGAACAGCAGCAGAAAAGAAGAAAAGGCAAAGGCTTCAGATGACGCCCCTGTAAAGACGCAGTATGGTACAGCTTTTCTTATGGAGTGGCTTAATCCATCTTATCCATGCATATATATATATATATATATATATATATGATATTTGTATTACTGTAGTCAACACCTACATCTAAACCTAACCCTAACCATTACCTCAGTGTCCAAAAGACAGGCTTAACTGCTGGTGAAAACAACACAAGTTGAAGCGAAGACAAGCAAAAAGATCCTGGTGTTCCATTAAGGCCCTCACTTGTTGCTCTACACACACATACCCACCCACACACACACACAAACACCTGCATTACTACACCATATTGCCAAAAGTATTCACTCACCCATCCAAATCATTGAATTCAGGTGTTCCTATCATTTCCATGGCCACAGGTGTATAAAACCAAGCGCCTAGGCATGCAGACTGCTTCTACACACATTAGTGAAAGAACGGGTCGCTCTCAGGAGCTCAGTGAATTCCAGCGTGGTACCGTGATAGGATGCCACCTGTGCAACAAGTCCAGTCGTGTAATTTCCTCACTACTAAATATTCCACAGTCAACTGTCAGTGGGATTATAACAACGTGGAAGCGATTGGGAATGACAGCAACTCAGCCATGTAAGTGGTAGGCCACGTAAAATGACAGAGCGGGGTCAGCAGATTCTGAGGAGCATAGTGCACAGAGGTCGCCAACTTTCTGACCTCCAAACGTCATGTGGCCTTTAGATTAGCTCAGGAACAGTGCGTAGAGAGCTTCATGGAATGGGTTTTTCTATAGCTGAGCAGCTGCATCCAAGCCTTACATCAAGCACAATGCAAAGCTTTGAATGCAGTGGTGTAAAGCGCCACCATCAGACTCTAGAGCAGTGGAGACGTGTTCTCTGGAGTGACCAATCACGCTTCTCTGTCTGGCAATCCGATGGACGAGTCTGGGTTTGGCGATTGCGAGGAGAGCGGTACTTGTCTGACTGCATTGTGCCAAGTGTAAAGTTTGGTGGAGGGGGGATTATGGTGTGGGGTTGTTTTTCAGGAGTTGGGCTTAGTTCCAGTGAAAGGAACTCTTAATGCTTCTGCAGACCAAGAGATTTTTCATGCTCCCAACTTTGTGGGAACAGTTTGGGGATGGCCCCTTCCTGTTCCAACATGACTGCGGACCAGTGCACAAAGCAAGGTCCATAAAGACATGGATGAGCGAGTTTGGTATGGAAGAACTTGACTGATCTCAACCCGATAGAACACCTTTGGGATGAATTAGAGCAGAGACTGCGAGCCAGGCCTTCTCATCCAACATCAGTGTCTGACCTCACAAATGCACTTTTGGAAGAATGGTCAAAAATTCCCATAAACGCATTCCTAAACCTTGTGGAAAGCCTTCCCAGAAGAGTTGAAGCTGTTGTAGCTGCAAAGGGTGGGCCGACATCATATTAAACCCTATGGATTAAGAATGGGATGTCACTCCAGGTCATAGTGTGGAGGCAGACGAGCGAATACTTTAGGCAATATAATGTATCTTGCCACCATCCTTATGGGAACTTATGGTTGCCACTAAGTAAAACACACTCCTAGTGCTTTACTGACATACATAATGCTCAGTCCCCAGGGAGGACTCACGCTGAGCCGCCTAGTGGCACAACAGTAAACTGGAACAACTGGACATACTTATTTTACATGCACATTTGTATGAACAAATGCTGCCACTTTTACATGTTCCATTTAAAGGCACATTATGCAGTGCATGTGCTTTATGCAATTGTCAAACCGAATCTCATATACTGTGACAAAATAGCATTGAAATATGTAGTAGCATAATAATCACACCACACAGTCATATCAATTTACCATCTTAAATAATTAAGAAATGTTGTTTATTTCAATTTTTTTTAAACCTAATTAAAATAACACTATCACATTTGGCCAGTAGGGGGAGCTGTCCCCTCCAACTACACGCACAGCCATTGCTAAAACGTTTTCATTAATTAGGAGATGATTAATAAATGTCAGGCTGGCACTTGATTTCACGCACTGAAGCTGATTTATCCATCACGCTCGAAGCGATTTGTTCCACATCGTACCATGAATCGATGAATCGAGAGTATTTCGTACAACATTAAATCTCCTCTCTGTTATGGAACTTGGATGAATAATGGCCCTTACGTGCGTGCGTTATTTATTTTTACTGGAAATGGGAACTGGGAAAAAACAAAAGTGTCTGCAGACTCACCTCCCCCTCACGCTCGTGCACACACACACAAGGCATCTTAAAGGTATTAAAAATAAAGCACTCTCACCACCACTGTCTCATTAAACTTACACAAACACTCAACTGTGTCACTCCGTCATTAAAGGCACTTACTTACACACACAGACACACACACACACACACACGCGCACACAACTCTCTGCCTCTCTTTTTTCGTCTGTCTCAAACACAAACACATTCGACACCCTGTCTGTTTGATTGATGGTCCCTTAACTAAAGTGAACATGGAGGTTTGGACCAGATGTCCCACATTACAAACAGGCACATATGGGCATACGTCCACAGTCCCCGTCAAACTTGCATGTGTGTGTGTGTTGTGCGCTCGTGTGTGTGTCTGTGTGTCAGTCTGTCATTTAAGCATCTACTCAGCCTTGTTGACAGTTTTAACTTTGTGTGTCAGAGAGGGGAAAAAAATGGGGGGGGGGGGGGGGGAGTGCTTTTCTGCCTTTGTCACTTTTTAACATATGCTTATGCTAGAGGTAAACACAGTGCGCGTCTGGGCGCCTTTGTCCTATGAACATATGCTCGTCCTACCAATCAACTGTGCTATTATTCCATTATTTAGCATGGCTCCACTTCGCCATATGCTTGTTTTAATCACTTAATTACCCAATTATCTTCTTCAGAGTGACCAACACGCATAGCCTATGGCGATTATAGTACCTACTAGCTACTTCAAAATGGCCACCATTCAGAAGCAGGTTGTAATTAGCAAAGCGCTACTAGCTCAAAGTGACCGCATGTTCTTCAAGTGCCGTTTTCAAGTTTATAATAAAGTGGCAGTGTGGATGTAAATTGTACAAACTATCAGCAAATAGCTATTTATAGACGTTTCGTTCATTATTGCAATAATTACATGAACAGGCATGGGAATAAAATAATGAATATTGTGCTTATCTCTATTTTTGAAATATGGCAGTGATTTGATTATAGGTTAAGTATCTATTAATAACCTTTTTCAGAATGATCACTTTAGAATCATCCACAACTCTGTTCATTGTTCATTATTCTATTATTTGCAGCTTTCTGTTATAATAATTATTTAAAGCCTGTGAAGTTGCACATAATTGACATATTAGATTAATTCATTTTTTACACTTGTCCGTGACCATATTTGTTTGATATTATTGAACAACTTCTACATGCAATTTCAGGTCTATATTAGTCAAATTTCAGCTTTGCAACCGGCCAACAACACATATCTAAAACTCAAACGTTACATCGAGGCTTTTATTTTGAAACACTGAACCAGAAAATGTATCATACATCATCTAGAAAAAAAAAAAACTAATATCTTAATATTTAAATATTTCATTTCATCACGTATGTAGTCCAAAAGTGTTTGAGTTGTCACCAGTTTCTTGTCACTACACAACCCTAGCCTACATGCAATGAGAAATTTGATTATGTAGCTAAAATGCAGCTTTCTTTATCAACCATAAGAAAGTGAATTTCTGGGCCTTAAACCGACCTAAGAAATGTGGAGTACTGCTGTTTACATAACCGTTTGAATAGCAGGATAACTGCAGAAATCCAATTACAATTGGAATATGAAGTGTATGCAAACGCAATTAGCGATTCCAGACTTTTTAACACCAGCTTATGCTTAATTCTTCTTCAGTTTCATCTTATTTCAGTACACAGTATGACATACAATTTTTCAAAATGACATGATTGCATCCTGAAAAAAAAATTATATATATATATATTTTTTTTTTATATATATATATAATTTTATATTTTTTTGTGAAATCTTAGTTTCCATTGTGTAACCTTTAAATG
>CM067500.1:4215226-4255119 GCA_034552555.1 Semaprochilodus insignis
GATGACATCACTGTCACATGTCCGCCATCTCCCAATCCCGTTCCGTTTTCTAGATCCAAATCACCCGAATATTGATCACAGCGGTTGTTAATTCAGTCTGTTTGTACAAATACTCCTCTCTCCCACTGACCCATTGCGAAGTATTGCCACTCTGTGCGTACCAAGCGTTTCCTCTGTCATTACACTTGTTTTGACTTTATTCTGATTCTCTGATTTACTCTTTTGTCTTTGCCCTTTTGGTACCTTTGCTGTTCTGATTGTTTGCCTGGTTTTGACATTCGCTTGTTTCTTAACTCTGACTCTGTCTTGCCCTTCTGTTATGTCCACCTTGCTCTTGTTGCTGCTGTGTTTGATTACAAATCTGTTAAATACACCTCGCCTTGATTTTAGCTCAGCACTCATCACAATCTGTTTGTCCATCAACACATCAGTACAGCCTATTCTACTGCTAATATTGATCTATGGAGATTGTATGGCAGTGCGCTTGATATAGTGTGGCTCAAACACCTGTACTCAATAATTACGAGGGGTGCCCACATACTTTTGTCAGTGTAGTGTATATCGAGAAACGTGCATTAAAGACAGACATAGAAACGTACCCACAGCAGTAGAACGACTACTTTTAACGAGGGGGGGAAGGTAGAGAGGAGGATAAGCCTCCACTTACAATGAAACAGCAGCCAAAGCATACTCTTGCTTTCTAATGAAAGCTAAAGGCATAAGACACGCTTGAAACATGCTATAAGACAGATAGAAGGTCAAGTTAAGGAACTGCTCATGCTCTCTTGTGCGTCTTGTTATGGCGATCTACGTCTACTACAACCTTTTGACCTCTTATTACCCCCCGCAGCTCTTTAGGCTCGGTAATAAATCAAGCAATGGGTCTCTCTCTCTCTCTCTTGCTCTCTCATTTCTGTCCCCTATTCTTTCTCTCTGTCTCCTGCTCAATCTGTTGATCTCCTTAATGAACCCCGCTCCCCCACCCCCCACACCACCCAAACGTCTCCCTCCGTGCCATGTCTCTGAGAGTCCCCTAGAGCTTTCTGTCTCTAATGCGGACAACGGACCCCTCCCTAAACCCCTCCCTAACGAGCATCTGTCAGAACTCTCCTCTTCATCAGGGCACTTCACTTACGACACAGTCAGAAAGACAGAAACATGTCTGGTCTTTGTCTTCCTTTCTCTATCCTCCTGTTTGCATTATGATATCCTGACCTTATGTTATAGCTGCATGATATTGACAAAATATTATATTGGGTTTATACTGCCACATGCTGTGACTGCGATGTGCCTGCTGAGATATTTAAAACCACACACTGATGAAAGCTTAACCCTTTGCAGTCTTTGGGCCTGTCAGCGGGTCCAGATTTCTTTTTTTCTGGCGCATTTGCATGCCCTTTTAAGGGAATGTCATGTGACATCACTCAAGATTAGGTCAACTTAATTAAGCTAACACTACAAATACTGCCCATATACCCCCCATGTCCTACATGTATTTAAATATTTTCCACTGAGGTGTAGGGGTGACATAATTCAGTTTTATGTATTTTCCAATTTCTCTTTATCTTCTAGAACTAAAACCTGCTGTTTTTGTTGATCTGCCTTCAAGGGAGTTTGGACACTTGTCCCGTATACTTGTCCCGAGGGCCACAACCAGGACCAATGATGGGCTTGTCTGGAGGGGAGGAGGTCGTTACCCCTGGTTTGCTTTCACATACACCAAATCATCAGAATCGTGGATCAACTGCAGGAATTAGCGTGCAGGCACTAGCTTCATCCGTTTGCTGCTTTTTTCATTATTTTCCTTTGATACCAACATTCCAGCGGTGTCCACAACAATCCCTTTTCCCTGCCATCACAAACTTGATAAGGAAAGTAATACGATAAGTCTAAGCAGTCATGTTACAAAATGAACCCATCACGCAATCCCGCATGCGCCACCGGGAACGGATAGCTTCCACATGCTCAGAGGACCACACTAGAGTTCGCTGGGCCGCTCCTAGGCTCCAAAACAGCTTTCACACTTAACAAGCCGTCCAGACTCTGAAAAAAAAGCTCTACAGTGAAAACGCCCCAAGACTGATGTATATACTATATGATCTCTCTTCTGATGGTCTGATTCAAAAAGGAATCTAGGCTGAAACACTTCAATGTGAATGGGTGGGGCTTAACTGCAATGGGCAGAACAGAGAGATATATACTGGTCTTTGTGGCATCATGACAACATTCTAATTCAAACAGGGCTGCTTTTGTTGCCTGGTTTCCATGTACGCAGTGGGGAGTAAACAATACTTTTTTACTTTAAGCTTTGTATACTATATAAAACTATTATTTTAGAAAATTAAGGACAGTTTGTTCTCCCACAATATGGGCCCTTACAGATGTAAGGGGTCAACGTGACCTGTTAAAATACTGGCCTCTATTATGACCAAACGTATGGGCGCCAAAAACAACCATGGGATGAAATAATAATGGGGAATAAGATTAATCAAGATCACATTGCAGACCGATTCATTAAGCCAATTAACAATATATACCATGAAAATGATGAAAATGATTTCCAATTTTTTTTCACTACTGCATAATTCATTATCCAAAGACAAAGTTATTCATGAAATCCTGTCATGCAATGGTCCAGTAGATTTATTGCCACCAGGTTCCACATAAAGCGCTTTCCTCACAGCATGCTGTTGGCCCCGCCCTAATCATATGATTGACAGGTGAAAGTCAGTGAAAGTCAAATACAGTCATATTTGCCACTGAATGAGCGCAGCAGGTGTGTATGTAATGGCAAAGAGGAGTGGGCCCCATTTTCCCATTTTCCCTTTTTTACTTTTGAAATTTGATATCGTTCTAGCCTGATGTGCCTTTGATAACACAATTCCAACCAAACTAAGGGACAGTGCAAACGGATATAAAGTAAATGTAATTTGGAAACATCACTATGCAATTCTGTAAAGGCATTTTAATTCAAATAAAGCTAATTATAAAAAGTAGCCTAAGTATGCCTCAATGTTAATAGCAAATTATCAAACGGTTCAAATGTAAAAAATTCAAATATTGAATTTGACTACCATTGCATATATGAGTGAGACATTTACATTCAAGCACCGAAATGCACTGCCATTTTGCTACCCATATGCTTAGGTATGTTTGGGTATTATTAGCTTTTACAAATATACCACATGTATTTCTCCGCCATGATTGTTTCTAGAAAACGCATTTTTTGGCCAAACATAAAGCAATGTGTAATCACCGACCATTAACTGAACTGTTTGTGTAACTGACTGGCCATTTGGTGTCATAGCTAACAGTCATTACAAAATCCAGGATTGGAAGCTAGAAGTGAACAAAGAACACATTTCTACACATATTAATGTACACTTCCAGTTTATTTGCTGACTTTATCATGTTTAGAGAACAAAATATGTACAACATATACAATACATTAACTGCTAATAAATTTCAATTGTGCCCAAAAATTAGCAGAAAATTTAAGCCATATTTAAGTTTGCTCCTGTGGAGTACGTATTAGTAACTTCTTTTATACGACATATACGACTGTATATTTTTATAATTTGCAGAAAGGAAAAATGGTCATAATTTTTAATGTGTGGTCTGTACTATATTCAGAATGCCGTTCACCATGAAGACATGAAAAACAGAGAGAAAACAGAGATCCGTTGTGGCAGCAGCAGTCTGTGGCTCAAACACACACACACACACACACACACACACACACACAGATGTTTGTGTGTTTTCATTTCTAATGATAAGCCGGGTCACTTTATGTTCTGTTGGAGGTTGTATTTCTGAAAAGCAGTCTTTGCTTTAAAGTGCTATAAATCTGTATTCATTTTCCCCCCCAATATTTAATAATTCACACATAGCATCGGAGTCTCGCTCAAATCACTATTCTGCTTAGTCTCCGAGAGGCCAAACACACACACACACACACACACACTCAGTAGAGAAAAGAAGTTCTCGCCCCTAAGCTCATAATAGATTCTGTGTCTGTGGCTCAGTGCTGCTCTATGCTGCCTGCCAATAAGCACAGGGCTCTTCTGATTCATCTTTTATTACTTTGCTCTCTGTACTTTTTAAGCGCCACTCTTCGAATGAGCCATAGAGAGAGACTCTATTCATACGCTGAGTGAAAGGAAGACCAACACACTTACGCAGAGCACATACATGGACAGCCGTGCACACACAAAAACACTATCCAAATACACACGTTTGCACGCTGTTACAGGCGTTCCACTAAAAGCATGTGGTGCACCCACACATATTGTATGTACTGTATACTGAAATTCAAGGAAAATGTGTGTGTACCAATGTGACTATTACTGCTGCTTTGTCTCGCCATGCTTCAATGAAGTATGGTATCGGTATCGGTAGCTACGATACATGAGAGAAGGCAGCGTGTACCAAATGACAAATAGCATAGTGGATAACACCACATATCACGGAACAAGGTTCTAGTCCCTATCCAGGCAACACTCATTGAGAGTGTTGCTTTGTCTATATCACTAGTTTAAGTGTGATGCAAGATAAACAAAGCTTGTTTTCTGTTGGAGGCATCATCAGCCAAACAAAAATTGCAATATATCCCAATGTCATATCACAATAATTATTATATCCTCTGTGAAATCTGTGAATTCTATCAAGGGTATTGTGACAAAACCATATCATATGGCCTCTAGAATACCTACAAATACTACAAATAAATGTAACACAATTTATCACTATAAGTAATAGCGTTATTCAATAATATAACAAATATTATTAGTATTAATAATATTATAATGTCATCTTACTGCTCAGTACCTAACAGTCAAACACATACTCAATTACTTGATTGCAAAAGCACTAAAAAAAAGGTAAAAACATGCCAGATAAACTGTTAAAAACGTTATGCACACTTTAACAACAACCAGGATGGTGTCTTTAGACAACCACCCAAGTGATAGCTCTACATGACGGTGATGTTCAGTACTAAAAGCATATTCATTCACATGCACAAGCGTGCATGACTAATATTACATGGCTTAACATTCAGTCTGTCTTGAAGGCCCATCTCGAAGCTTCTCCAGCATCTCAAAGCATCTCAAAAGCCCGTAATCTGCATGTAATCAGTACAGGTACAGCACAACAGCTTTTCTTTATTGCTAATGTTCCCCAATCAGTAAACAATCAACATGCAGAGACGTAACAACACTATTTCCAATCATCTGCTGTTTTGAACACTCCGCAAATCATATTTGACGGACGTGCTGATTGTTCATGTCTGCCCGATGCAAATCCTTATTAGAGCGGATTCTCCTGTTGATCTGTTTACCGTCGCCCTCCTCCCTTCTCCTTTGTCTCTGCTCTTTTCCGCTGGGCACATAATCAGGCATGATGAAGGCATAGGCACAGTCCTGCCGTCCCAGATATGTCTATAGACAGCTACAAGCTACGGGCTGACAGCTATAGGCTAACGTGGCCAACGTCCTCGCTGAGGAAGAGCTGGAGTTGCTAGCCAAAAGGCTTAAAAGACGGCACGGGTTAACGGTTTTGAGCCAAAGTGCCCAGAGGCTTCCATGAGTGCAGACAAAGGAATGTGAAAGTTACGTTCTTTAAGCTTCGCAAAGGCTTTAGGCCAAGGTCAGAGGAGCTAAGCAAACAGCAGCCTAATGGCCAAAGGAGACGATAGCGTAGTCCGCTACAAATCAGAAAACCGCCTACAGTTGGACAAGCTTTGTCTAGTCTTATCTTTAATATCATGCGTGAAACCACAAAAGCCACGGGGTATTTCACGAAGGAGGATTTCAAAGCTAATCAAATCCCTGATAGCAAGAGCATAGTGGACCACTGTTGGTACGCTAATGGCAAAGCTTGCGGTCCACCAGCTCAGCGTTTTCTGGGCAGCCCATTGGTGGTTAAGGAGAGTATTAGACCAAATCCCATTTTTCATTGCCTGTTGTCCGATAGGTCCAATTTCCTTATTCTTCCTTCATTTCTTACTTTCGTTATCCATTATAAGCTAGCTTAGTTTATCATTTTTAGCATCAGTAACATTTTCAAGTCATTTCATATCAGGCCTACTTAAAGGCTACACAAAGATTAAATACTACGTACACCTTGCACTCAGGGGAATCATTTGGGTGGTGGACCAGCAGTGAAAAACAGTAAACGTGGTGCCGACCCTATCAAGCCAGCTCACTATCTGGGAAAAGCTGAATGTCAACCCTGTTAGAGCTTTTACTATTGGAATATTTCTTCATTTTGGGCTAATGTTTTCTAGCTTACTAATAAATGTACATTTGTGTGAAAGAACCACAAGTTCATGTGCAAAAATTGTGAAAGCATTTAAAAATTTCAGGCTTGGAAAAGAGGTTGTTGATGTATCAGTGATGGCATGGAAAGTATAGGGGAAAAAAGGGAACTGGATTCATTCCTTTAATAGTTGAACGCGTCAACGATAGCTAGTTAAAAGCTACCTAGTTAGCTTGCTAACCTTTTAGGTAGTTCTTCCTTTGTTGGCCATATGTATAGATACTTTTGACTGAAAACATGACGAGAATTTCCCACCAACTGTTAAGGTGGGGAGAAAGAAATAAGGCCGACTTCAAATCCGATTATCTACAAATTTTACTACATTACTACATTTATTTTTTTCTGGTTCCTGGGCACTAAGTGTGTTTTCTAAATTCTCTTGGCCTAAAATTGGTCCCCATAAACTTTGCTTTTGTGGCCAGGACAATTTTTTTCAAAAATGTTCTATTTTCCAGAACATTTGCAACACATTTAGTGCTGAGTAGACTTCAAGTCTGGAACCTTCTGGAACCACAAAAAAACTGCGAGAAGTTTGAAAAACTGTCCGGACTTTTCTAGAACTTTTGAGAACTGCCTGGGACTGTCCAATAACATACATAGCAGAACAAAGACAGGTGCATTAAAACACCCATTTCAGAAAAAATTGGTACGTAGTGTTATAGCTAGCTAGTCCATACTTCAGCTGGTCTGTTAATCCTTTACTTGGACATAGGATATACAGTATTTAGCAATTCCTAGCAATTGCGGGTCCGCTCTTCTTGCTACACTAGATTAGCAATCAGAGGCCTTTTTCTACTCTTTATCAAATTATGGCACATTCAAACTACCAGCTATGCTCATCCTGATTCAGCACATTGGAGCCTGTAATTTAGTTTGTTTCATTAATTATGCAGAATGACTAGTCACTATTGTTTTAAAACTCGGAACAAGTAGTGAAATATTTACATGTTTTTCTCCTCCGGTGCCCTAATATTTCATGCTGTGCCTATATTTGTCCCTGACTGAGCACCCTGTGTACGAAAGGGAGGGAGAGAGTGTGAAGAGAGGGAAAAAGAACAGGAAAATATATCATTTCTGACTGTAAATGCACTACTCTGGTCTTCCTGGCAGTGGGCTACAGTGCCAAAACTTAGACAGCATGTGTGTAACACACACACACACACACACACACACACACACACACACACACACACATAGACACACGCAGCTCAGAGGGCTGGAGAATAAGAGCAAGAACAGCATCCGTGTGATGAAATATTCAAGGCTGCCGCTGTTTCAGTAAGGAGACAGAAGCCAGTGCTACACTAAATTATGCATCCTACGCGATAACAGCAACAATTTGATTGAACCTGTCCACGTGATCCAGACTGCAAGCAGAGGTGGGGAACATCACATTGTATTGTAATTGTAATAAGTGACATCACAATCTGTTTAAAAGGCAGATCTAGACCGATTACAGAGAGTATGCAAACAACCAACAATGTACAGTAATGACATAAACTACACAGTAACAACATTTTCATCCATTCATCTTCTAAGCTGCTTATCCTTCTCGGTCATGGGGGGTGCTGGATCTCCCTGGGCAGAAGGCAGGAAACACCCTGGACAGGCTGCCACTCCATCAGAGGGGAGCGACACACAAACACAGGCAATTTAGTATCTCCAATTAACTTGATTGCATGTCTTTGGACTATGGAAGGAAACCAGAGCAACCGGAGGAAACTCACACAGACACAATGAGAAGGTGCAAAAGAACTTTCCAAAGCCACCAGTAAGTTTATAACGTTGATAACAAGTTTCCTTTGGCCTTTCACTGTCCTGCGTGAACCTAAATCAAAATGACTGGAAAGGACTGGGGAAAAAAACAAAACTTACGACATGATGTGTCTTTCAGAGCAATTAAACTCTTCAGACGTCTGATTCTCATCAGCACACCTGTGAATAATTCGGCCTCTAAATCACTCTGAATGCTTACTTCTCAGTCATTTAATTATTCAGAAATTCAGTGCCACAGCCGTCATACTGTCCATTTCAGTTTTGCAACCATATACATATCATAGATGGCGAAAACACGTACAAGGACATTGTCTTTACTCAGATATGAGTAAGGCTCGTATTTGTGTATACAGACATGTTTGGAAGGAATGAAGCTTTCATTATGCATGACCAAACTTTCTTTAGGCCTAAGAATAAAACTGCTTGTCCGTCTGTTTTTGTGACTACGCCTTTAAAAATAATTAAGATAAATGCGCTCTGTTCTGATTGGCTGTTGTGTACTGAGCCTCATTCAGAAAAGCACTCAGAGCTGAAACGCTCTTCAATTAGAACTTCAATGTGAGTGGGCGGGGAGAGCTGCTGTAGGCTAAATGGGTGGATATATGTAAATGAGTTGGTTTCTGTGACATCACAGCAGTACCATCCTGCAGCTTAATTTCCATATATGGACTGGGGAGTGAATGGTATGCCTTGAAACTTTAACAATGTTAATACTTAATATTAAACAATGTTTATATATTACTATATATTATTAATTATACAGTATACATGGTTTTCCATGAGATGGAAGTATAGCAGTTTTTATTACTGTTTAAATGACACTTTTTAATGTAAAACCAGTGACAATAACAATTCTTAAAGCACTATTTATACAGTGGTATGCAAAAGTTTTAACAGAGGAAACACTTAAATATGGCATCTTTCTGCTGTTTCTGAGTGTACAACCTCAGGTAACAATTTACATTACGTGCTGACTAAATAACATGAAGTAATTAGCATTAATTAGCATAAAGTAACACATTAACAATGGTTAACTAACGTTAAGTAAATATGTAATAATTGTCCAGACTGCATAGGACAATAAATGTCCCACCCATATGTCTCTGAGCATGCTCGCCCAGCAGTAGGTAACTTCAGTTTAATTTAGGCATTTCAATTCATAGTATTCAGTCGCGTGACTGGCACAGAGACCTTATTGCAATATTGCAGCCAACACTAGACATATCATAGACCTGCAGCACAGGCCTGTTAATTTTCCCCTCTGTTCCAGGCAACAAATACTTGAATCACTTATCAACAGAAGGAAGACAAAGATATGAGAACAAGCTGCAACTTTTAGGCACTCACAATCCCTACACAGCACCAGCCGCAGAATTTCAGACACTAGAAACAGCAAAGTCCCTGCCAGACCTCCACTTTGGCGATGTCTAACTATGGCTATCTTGTGGAGAATTCCTCAACTGACACTGCCGCCAGAACGGAACCTTACATAGGTATAGACAGCTATACGTATTGACGAAGTGGATGGGTCAATAATCCTGCCGTTTGGGAGATGAAGGGCAATTTCTTGTCTTCATTGTCGAAGCAAAGGTGAATGCAAATAGCTCTAGCTACCCAACGTGGAACCATGGCTCGCTAGTTTCAGGGTCACTGTAGGGCAGTACTGACAGGCCAGACAATACCTTATAACATACATTCAATCCAAACCTTTTTTTTCAGAGGCACAAGCCTCCTTGTTGGTTAATATAGCCAAATGAAGCGCATCTATCCACCTTTTTTCTAAATAAGCCTGACAAAAACAAGCATTAGGCAACAGAAGAAAACATGGTTTTACATAGGGATGTGACCACATGTAAAAACGATGAATGGCCAGTCTTCAAATGATGATTGAAACGTCTTACAGACAATTGCATCTACAAGCTCCTTCCTCCATCAAGCAAAGAACAAACTGACTCTACAAACCTGCAGCGAGAACAGCAGTAAATTAGTCTGAATTATTGGATATGATAAAAAGGAACGTGCGTGCCTGTCATGCTATCCGTGACCATGTGAAAAATACAAGTCCTCGTTAGTTTAAAGTTGGAGCTACAGTAGTAGGGCTGCAATTAGCCGACATTATGAAATCTGCGCTCCCCAGTTAAATCAGAAAGAGGGAAAATATAGGTCGCACAGACCGAGTATGGGGGTATGCAAAAAAAACAAAACTGTGGGAGCACTTCCTTTTAGGCCATCTAAAAAGACGTGTGAAACTGAGCTTACCTTTGATAGCAGCGTGACTGCCATGCATCTACAATGCATCCACAGCTGAAACTGAGAAAAGTAAACTGCAGTTAAACAGCAGTCAAAACTGTGTCATCTGCATTTTCCGCAAACTCCGATTTGGTTTAGGGAAATTAACACAGTTGACTGAAGAGACAAGCTGTATTTTCGTCCAGACTGCATGGCTAAACTATATTTATTCGTCATCAGCGCACCTATGTGCGCACCTGCTTGTCCACGCAAAAATGGATATTTTCTGTATTCTAATTGTCCCATCCACATGAAAACGAAGCTTCTGGCAAATGTTTAAAAACCAAATGTTTTGGGGGTGATGTGGACAGATGTTTTAGGAGACCCTGCCGTTTGCAGGTGTTGTAGGCGTCGTGAACATGCTATGGGACATTGCATGTCTGACGTGGCTGATAAGCGGACTGCTTCACTGTGCTCTGTAAATCAGACTTAATTTACCTTTTGCTTTATCAGTACAGGAGAAATAATTTACTTGGAGTACTTGGAGTAAAGTAATTGGAGAATCAGACATCCCTAAGAGTACTATGCACTGCCTTGTAATGTTTGCGTAAAAGGCACACGTAAAACAGTGTTTTTGAAGGTAATCCAGAAGGCATCTTGTGGCACGGTTGATCTTAAAAAAGTATGATTTAGAACAGGGCTTCTTAAAAAAGGGTCAATTTGTAAGATTTTTACTTTAAAACATTCCAAAATGTAACGAAATAACCTTTTTGTCCTGCTACAGAGAGCTAACCAGTTAGCCACAGACCCTGTCCTGTCTTGTAATACCTCTTTGTACCCCAAGAGGCCACCGTGAGTCACTGTAGTGTCGTCCAACATAAGACGATGAAGAAATAGCACTGCCCCGATGATGTATTCTAACCTGTTGTCAATCGTGTTGAAGGTGCACCTCCAGGTTAGATCATTTAAAAACAGGCAGCCATTAAATAGAAGGCTAAGTGTAGCAATAGCTGAAGCTCTTAGCAAGTGTCTGCAGCTGCCCGCTCCCAGCAAGAAACCTCCTTTGGCAGCAAAAGAAGTGTCAAACGGAGGCAAAACAAGAGTTAACACTGGTGTTGCTCTCCATGCCTGGAGACATTTAGAATGGGATGAAGTTTGATGCTGAACTTTGCTTCTAGACTGGTATGTAAACAGCTGTTTAAGCTAACATTGAGAATGATGGACTGGGCATTTCCTTGTTTCTTACGACAGAGGTGGACACCACAGGTGCCATCTTACGAATTGTTCAGTGCGGCTCTGCTTTTGGCCAACCCGCCACCTCAACCCCCACAAAACACCCCAACCGCATAAACATTTTTTATGATGTACAGACTACAGTCGGCACCTTTCCTCTTTCTAACGAATTGCTTAATCAATCACATTATAAACCAATTAACCAATTATGTTAGTTCACTCTTAGTTGCAGCCCCATAATCTAGCAATAAGGACAAACTGGCTTGACTTTCACCTGCAGAGTGCGGTCTCTGCAGCATGAATGCGAGGGTCTGACAGCAATGCTGCCTGTATGGTGAGTAATGTATTGCTGTGTTTATAACAAAAACAAGACAAATATTATATTTGTGTTCCTCAGATATTACAGAACAGTTTAAATGATAGATAGCAAATCAGTTAGAGGTTTGTTGAAAGGATTTTTTTTAGATACGCTGGCAGTGCTCCTGAATGAAGAGCTGTTCGAAAGCTGACAGAGCCCGTGCTTATGGTTGAGCTGAGCCAATTGAACTGACTCACTGAAAGAAGGTGCAATTCACATCATTACGACTACGAATATCAATTAAGCAAAAATCCTTGTTCATAAGGCATTATTAGCCTGTTTCTGATTTAAAAGCATCTCTAAGTGAAGCTGTAGTATGTTATTTGCATATCACTTTGATTTCTTAATCACCTTTTCTGTGTATTTTCGCTTTTTCTCACGTGTACACAGTAACGGGGAAAGGCTTAGGAAAGACCTTGAAAATCTCCCGGATGCTTTCATCAAATCTCTGTGTAGGGGTGAGGAGCTTTATCTTAGCCATGTAGGCCGGCTAGTTTACACCAGCGAGCAAGAGTTGCTGCAGAGGAGGAGGAATGCAATTACTGAGCTGGTTTCAGCCCACTGTAGAAGTGATAGAAGCATCTTCTTTGCAAAAAACGCAATCAAGTCGCATATTTTCCATTTCTCAAAGCCTCTGGGTTCCAAGGTTAGCCTTCAAAAAACGTGCTAGCTGCATATTCTCCCTTTTGTAGATTTGAGGAGCTGTGGCTTTATCGTACGACTGTGAGCAGGAGCGTGTACGAAAGTACTGCTTTGCATCTGATTAGCGCAATATATATATATATTTTTTTTTTTTTTTATTTTATCCCCCCCTTTGTAACTCGTAGAACAGTTTGTGTGTGAAAGAGGATTAGGGATCAACAGTGAACGTTCCAGGATTTTCTTCTGCCACTTCCTGTTACACTCACAGCCAACGGGACAGCAAAATGTTATTCAAATACACTTGCAATTTAATATCTTGGGTAAGATCATTTGTTTATGTGTTTACCAATTGCTTTCCCCTTCAGCAATTGCAACCTTTATACCTTTAGTGACCGACTGCTGTATGTGGTGATTACTGGATGAGACGTTTCAGGTGCTAAAGACTTTGAATATTGCACAGCTCGTTCAATACCTTCGAATTCCATTCACTAGCCACCTCCTTCACTGCAACAGCAACTTCACTGTTCAGTGTGGGCCGCCACCCAAATAGGTCCAGGCAAAAACCGTCACTGTGGTAAGAGGCTGACCAGAGAAGAAGAAAATCGCATCAATAAATCGTGCTACACATCAGCAAGGAGGAGCCACAAGGTGCGGGCTTCTAATGAACTGGCTGGTGAATGCGATCTGAAATTTCCTATGTGTATGTGAACATTATGGCCCTTATTAAGGCCGACATACATCCATATGTGACGTAACACAAATGATATGACTTAGTATTTGGCCAATACTCTTTCCCCATCAAAATTATATACCACAGACATAACAATTTTTTAAAATTATTATTATTACTATTTATTTTATTGTAAAAACGCAGAAAGCAAAAATCAAATCTGCCCATTCATTAGGTCTCTCCCTGTCACACAATGTTATCAAGCTGGGAGGATGAAGGCTTGTCTGAGAGACATATAGCCAGCCAACACAACTGCTGCTCACACAGCATCACTGTACAGCTCAACACGCTTGGAGGAGAATGCTAACAATTAACAATTATGCTCTGTTGGATGCCCTACCACAGGAAGCTATGACATCACCACATCCTCCTCACAACGTAGCCAATGCTTAGACAGTTGTATCGCTCAGGAGGCTTGATCTGGACTGTTTCGTGTAGAGCATCTGTACAGCATGATGTGTCCATTCCAAAGAACTCTGGATTGCATCGCTAGCCCTCAGGGAACCAGAGACAAGGGAAGCTACCAGAATTCAGCAATGTCACAAATCTGCAACCAACTTAGGTGCACCCTAGGTGGCCTTGCAGAGACCCTCAGTGGAGGTCTGGAGAACCAAAGAACAAACTTTACAGGATTTTAGTACACTATGCTCCTTCTTCAACGATACACAACGTTTAATTGTAGTCTTCGGCAAACTGGAGATAACGACATTTAATATCTGACCTTTGAAGCGTTGTAGAGCGACTCAACGTGCTCATTCCAAAGAGCCCTGAATTGAGCATTACTAGCCTTCCTCACATGTTGTCTTCTCTGAGATGTCCATATTGTTCGCATCAAAATCGTGTAATCAGCGACTTGTTGACGTCAAGCTTAAAGCATCATTAACGAGCAGTAACTACATGACCCATCTGTGCAACCCCTAGTTTACACTTTGCGTTAACTTGTGTTTAGTGCCGGGATTGCACTTGAATACACTTGTCTATTAAAGGCTTTTCCACTCCATTAAAACTTTTCATTAAGAAGCAAGTCTGTTTTGACCTGATGAGATCTAGCAGTATTTTTTCCAGCATGAAAACCACATCAACACATACGTTGTTCTTATTACTCCCAAGTGCAAGAAGGACCTAGGGGATAAATCAGCCTTATGTATCCTTCATCTTTAATTTTAGTGGATATTCTTTCATCTGCTAGTCATTTCAGTTGCATTTCAGCACAGATAATGTGTGTGTGTGTATACAGATAACAACACACTACACGTGTGTCTCGGAGATCCAACATCACATTAAAAAATGAATAAATAAATCAAATAAACATAATAAAAATGGGAACGAATGGTAGTGATTGGCTATCCTGTCGGTTCAAAAATCCAGGCCTTGCGATATTTAAAACCAAGATATTTGTTAAACCAACAAGTCATTGATTTATCATGTAGAGAGAAATTACACAGCATGGGTTTTAAACTGTGTTTTTACCTTACCTACTCTCTCTCTCTCTCTCTCTCTCTCTCTCTCTTTCTCAGGTTGTTTTTCTGTTTGTGTGTAGTTATAGTTAATAGTCTGGTTCTTCCACCTGGAATACTACAGCATTACCCACGAGCCTGGCAACTTACAGCAAATACTCTCATAGTCCCTCAGCAGTACGAGCTGGTGTGTGTGTGTGAACGTGTGTGTCCAAAAGAGTGTGAACTCGACTTCGTGTAGCTCATGCTAGCAGGATGGGTTCCTTAGAGAGCAAACCTCTTTCTATAGCACTCAGCTTGTTAAGTGCTGAAAATCTCTACTCTGGAGAAAAGGAGAGAGAGAGAGAGCGAGTGAGTGAGTCAAAAAGTATGACGCACACAAGTCACCTGTGATTACAGGCAGAATGATGTCAAAATTAAACACCTCATCTACGCCACGGGAATAAAACACAAACACGTACGCGCACACAAAGAAAATATCTGTCAATGTTACGGCCTGCCCGTCTCCACTCTTTGTGTAGATTGTCTCAAAGGAGCGGCGGCCACTTGCGTTCATTGTTCTCACAGTGTGTGTGTGTGTGTGTGTGTGTGTGTTGTATTATTTGGGGCACAAAGGCTCCTCTGCCCGTGGCAGGACGACTAATGGGTACACAATGGCTCTGTTTCAGTCTTTAGCTCACCGGCCTGTGAGGACAGAGAGGTCCTGACAGCGTGCGTGTACGTGCGCGTGTGTCCGCTCAGAGAGGTTGGAAACACCTGCCCTTTAGTTCATGACTGATTGATACATCCTGCTTTTCAGATTTAGCTTTTCCCACACATACACACACACACACACACACACAATGAGGAAAGGCCAGATGTAGCATGACCAGTTCAACCAGCACCAGATCACCACTGGACCAGCATAAATCAGCATAGACCAGCATAGAAAACATCGAAAACTCATATTTGCACAATTTCTCCTTAGACCAAATATGATCAATAAGTCAAAACATATTATGATGATACTACATGCTGGCTAGCAAGTAATGGAAGCTAGTACTGCACCATTTTGTATAAATGATTGAATTCTCAGTTTTCATAGTTTTCATAGTTTGTTTTTATGTGTCACTGCTGTTTTCACTGTTCCAATTCATCAAACCTCAAAAAGGAAAAAGTTAAATAGTGTCATTAAAGTGTCTTGAAGTACTGTTATTAGCAATAATTGCTAACATGCAGTTCATCTGCTGAGCAATGTGGTTTCATAACAATAGGCTGTGATTGCTGTGCAACATTACAATTCATTCATTCTGGTGAATTAATTCATTAGCTGAACAAAGTCATATGTTTTTAATAACTTCAACGGAAGTGATATACGCAGTCATAGAACAACATTTTTTATAAGCAATATAGGAAATCTTGGTACCACGTCACTACTATTCAGAAGGTTACATGACAACTACATAAGCTTGACTTAACTGACATAACCCTACACAAATGTAGATAAAGGCTTATTCCAACAGGCTACTTCAGCTAACTTTGATCAAAATTGGTGAATGTAACCTTTATAGTTAATGAAACCTGTTGGAATAACGAATTTACAAATCATATATACAGGTTATGACTGTTGTCAAGCTTATGTAGGGGTCATGTAGCCTTATGAACAGCAGTAATTAGCATTAAAGGAAATGATTCTTTCTTGTTTTTTGTTGTCTGCTTTTCAACAAAATCTGTACATATTAGCATCAATATGGTGTATTGATGCTAAAGCATATATATATATATATATATACATATACATGCGCTTCAGCATCAATTCACAATTCTTCACCGCACCTCCATTCTCCTCCTGCTTTCACACAAACAAGCACACACTTGAGTACAGTTTAACCTCATAATTATTCACAGTGCTTGTGGTTCGTGGCATCTCCATTAGCGTTAACAACTTTGAAACGTGTGCTCCACAGATATCTGTGACATTTGTGAATATTCATTTTCTTTTTTTGGTCCTCATCTTCTCTATCTCTAAAGGTCTCATAAGCACATAATACAGAGTTTTTCAGTTTCAGTCAGTTCAAGACATGTACCATTACAGCGTTACAGTATTGTGTAAGCCTTAGACACCCACGTTAATGGTTTTATATCAGCAGTAAAAGTGTATCTGCCAGTAAAACGCTATACAACTTTACAACAGATCCAAATAAAGCTAGAACACAGTCAAATCTAACAAGAATTTCTTTTCATTTCAAAACTGTAGTTGAGATGTCGTGAGCTAGAAGAACAAATGTGCCCCAACGGTCACATGTTAAATTGTTTGTTAAATTTCATATCAAGTTTTTACTGTTTTAGTTCTCTATGCGTTGTGCAAGGACATGCAGTAGGCGGCCAATAGGGCTTGTGTTACGAGATTACATCACCTTGTAACAGAGAAAAGGGCTGGAATTCCCACAAGGCGTTTCAGACAGTAGAGAGTTTCTCCCACTGGCATTGAGCTTTATAACTCTGCAGCATAATACAACCCCTTTAAATTTTCGGTCTCAATAGTATTTTGGTTATATATATAAAATATGCATAACTATCTTTTACAACAAGGACTAACGCCTGTAAAACTGTCAACAGCAGAGCTCAGTAGAAGCTGCTTATTTTTTGTGAATGTCCTTTTGTTCATTTTCTTTACTTTCCTCCAATTCCATAACCGTAAAATATGAACAAGCTAGCTAGCTGACTCTGATGACTGATGGAACATTGGTTTGTGCTGTTGTGAACGAATGGCTAGAATTCTTCTCCCTTCTTCTCTAGTAAGTAAGGGCCACATATTGCCGTCTAGTCTACTGAGTCAGCGACTCTCCAACCTTTGGTGAAATTTTTCATTTCATTAGAAAGAACTCAAACCTTTTGATTCTGAACACATTTGATTTTGAAGAATTTGTGAATTAATAATGACTAATGTCTAAGAACACGCGAAGACGCAAGAACTAAGAAGGAAGTTAGCAGAGAGAGAGAGAGAGAGAGAGAGAGAGAGACCTATGATTTCCTTTTAGTGAAAGATGAGTTGAACCACCAGCTAGCCATCAACCGCTAATAGCAATTTATGATATTCACACACCCTCCCTGGCACAACAATATTACACGTAGCACCCTGTCCTCAGCTGTCCCCCTCACAATGGATGAACATGGATCTCTCGCTCTCTCTCCATCTCTCTGTAATTGGGTGTATTATAGAGCTCAGGGCGGTGAGCATCACGGTCATGGCTGAATGCATAACCCAAGGAGAGAGAGAAACACAGACAGAGAGAGAGGGAGAGAGAGAGAGAGAAACTTCGGGCAACAAACAAGGTAAAATTGCAAAAGAGGAAGCTGTTCCTTTGCTTTGTTGACAGAGGAGGCAAGAGAAGGGGCGAGGAGAGCAGAGGAGTTTGAGAGGAACTGATGGAGGGAGAAAAGTGGATGATGTTTGGAGATTAACAAACTGCAGCATTTTCATTCTAAGTAGAAGCCGACTGTGTTCTTTTTAAACTCAACATGTTCGCCAGGAACAGGAAGTGTTCAGTGTAGCTATGTAAACCACACAAACGCAGGTGCCAACATTTGATGCTGCTAATAGTTGTCCACATATGCATAACAACAACAATGATCAAATCTGACCCCAATGTGCATAACTTTGTATTAAAAATGGTAATCAAATACTTGTAGGCCTCAGGGAAGACGAAGATTTTGATAAACTGATAAACAAGCCAAGCCACACTTTGTAGCCTCAGCATCTGCTACCATTTCATGTTAGCATTCAGCATCAGTGATTCACGTTAGCTGTTAGCATCGTATTTATTAAACTTCATCATTTTGTTTTCTTTCTGTCACAGCACTGCTGCTATTAAGGGTCATAGGTCAACACAGTGACTACAACCACTAATACTGATCTACATTGTAGCGTTACTTAATAGTAGCATTTAGCATAAGCATATTTAACTCACTGATGTATATTTGTAACCTACTTGTGCAAGATAAATTAACATTTCATTTTGTTTACTCTGTGGAAGGGTCTTTAGAGTTTTTGAAAGAGAAGATGAAAGAAAAGGTAATGGAAAAACATAAAATGCGTGCCACAAAATGGGCAATGAAACAGTTTGATTGACAGGGGTCCACAACAAGCACTTCCTGTGTGTTCGACCTACCCTTTCCGTCAGAGTTTGCAGTTTGTAAAACTGTTTCGGTACTGGTAAAAGACTTTCATGTCTTGTAAATTTGTTTTTACTTTTGTAATTTAGTTTTCTTGAATGTAATTTTTTTTTTTTGTTTTGGTAAATTTGTTTTTACTTTTGTAATTTTGTTTTCTGAAATTTTTGCACTTCTTGGTACCTTTAAAAGAATAATTCAAGGAAAGATTTTACCCCAGGTGTACATAATGTGATTGGGGTCTGATTTGAGTTGCTTTTTCAGTTTAACTGCAAGGCTAACACTGCTGACAAACACCACAACGTTTCTCTAAATATACCCCAAACATCCCTCAAACCACCAGGTCTTCATTAAGGTCACACAGACCCCATTTACACCTGGACACCTAATGCATCTTGAGTACCAGGCCAACTTGTAACGATGCAAGTTTGGACTGCACCCAAGACGCATTTAACACATACAAATACGATCACTCAGTTCACTTTAGGAGATGCACACATTACAAAGGCACGGCTGCAGAGGAAGAGGCTGCGGGTGCTGGACTGCAGTTCGGACCTGTCCCCAACAGAGAATGTGTTGTGCATTTTAAAGCACAAAATATGCAAAACCACAAATAAGAAGAACTTGTACTGCTGCAGGGAACAAAATTACACCCAAAATGCTTCATCACTTGAACAAATGCTTTTTTCTGTCCCAACTTTTTTTTTTTTTATGTTGCATAAAAACTAAATATAACTAAATATGTTGCAATACAAACTAAAATGTTAGAAAACATCAAATAATGGGCAAATTTCTAAATCACGGTTTTAAATTTAACCTTATTCCAGGGTTGTTTTCTTTTTCTCTAACAACCCCCTCTATTCCAAGGCTGAAACGTATTTATGGCTATTGATGAACGTGAGATTCTGATTGGTCAGATTGGTCAACTGGGTTAGTTACTAACAAGAGTAGGTGCTACCAGTGACACCACTCATTTCGAAAGTGCTCCAGAGCAGCAGTGGAGCCGGCGCTTATGTGGAAGAGCTCCATCATGGCTGCCTGTTTATAACAATCCGAGTGTAGGGGTTTCTACCCATAACTCCCTGCGTCTCACTCCACAGAGAGCAAATCTGAGACATGGGGGAATAAATCACACCTCACAGTGCTGTATGAGGCTAATCTCAGTGTGTATGAGTGTGTGTGTGTGTGTGCATGTGTGTGTGTGTGTGTGTGTGTGTGTATATGTGTGCACATGCATGCACAATATATGCTGCAGTGGTGCGTTCAGCTCCCTCATGCGTAAAATTAAAGAGTCATATCCTGGAAACAGCATAAATCTGACACTCGCTCATTCACACACACACACACACACACACACACACACACAACACAGCAGAACTAATGTGAGTGTTGGTCCATTGGAGACCCGTCAGTTGAGTGTAACCATGACAATAAGGCTGTGACAGTAAACACACCTCTATTACACTGGCTCATTACATTACACGTGTCAACCAATGCATGAACATTCCGGCATGCGTGCACACACACACACACACACACACACACACACACGTAATTAGGTTGGGAAACAGGAAGTTTGGTATGAGTCCCACAGCACACTGTTTATATAGCATTTTACCTGGCTGGCTTAATTTCTACAAATTCCATGTCACACTGTCACGGCTCTACCAAACCACAAATGCTCAAACCATATACAATCAGACTAATTATCAAGTCAAAACTTTTCTTTTAAACTGTATAGTATGTGTAGTATAGCATAGCGGTGTGCAGTCATGGATACAGCCCAAGAGCTTTACTCTACAGGCAGGGCCTTACTTTAGCCACACCCCTGCATTTTAGGAAGTAAGGCTGCATCCCTGTCCCTCATGGCAACATGCCGAGCAGGTAGATCCCACTATTTTGAACCAAATGTCTTTCAAAGTCTGAAAATAAGGATGTAACTTCAAGAGTTACCAATACACACTTATTTGTGCTTTAATAAAACATATTATCATTTTATGTGTGTACAGTTGTTCAAAGCTGTGTTTGCTTGTCTGAACTGGCTAGCTTTGAAAGTTCTGCTCTATATTGTCACTACACAAAAGAGTCACCATTGACACGTCTTGTGTGTTATTATGCGTGTTTCGGTAGTGTTTTATTTTAATAAAATAAACATCATTTGCCAACAAAAGTGGAGCACAAACGATAGCACATACAGTTTTACAATGTCTATAAAGCAGTCCGGCACTGAGCTGCTGTTTTCCATTACTAACTTACTGAAACCCGGTTAACCTCATATTCACAATCAGTGACATACTGAGGATGTCCAGATGCGTAGAGGGACATTTTTTACTTAGCGCATTAGAATATAACAATCATGTAATCATGAAAACATTACAGTTTTTTCAGTTGCCAGATGCCAGAAAAGAACTTGAAGGCCCTGAAGGTTCCTCACTGGTACACACACACAGTACTGTGCATACTGATCATTTCTGAAATGTATTAAAGAACAGTAAGTGCAAGTTATTCATTTTTCAGGAGATATTTCTGAGGAGATTAGACACACAATACTCAACTTGCATTATGATCAGCAGGTAAAATATAATAACAGGGCAAGATTGGACTGACCATCATCGGTTAAACAGGACTTTAAGCTTTCATCCATTAAAGATAATCAGTTCTGCTCTTGCTTCAAATGGAAAAACACTACAGTCGTTTCTGTTCATCTATTCACTTTGAAAAGACAACTCAATGCTGTGGGTCTGAAAAGATGTGTAGCTGTCAGGAGGACATCACTAGCCACATGCTACCTGATAATAATTACGATAATAATAATGATAATAATAAAAATAATAGTAAATAAAAGGCTCACAATAACGAGCTGTCTGGACAAGCATTTAAGCAAATGAAGGACAGTGGGTTTACATTCAGCATGGACGCAAGTTTGGGACTGGCATCCAGCTTGTATCTTAGAATGTTGCAGGACATGACATCAGACACTCGGACTGGACTAACATGATGCTCGTTCTCATGTCACACGTTTGTGGTAGATAGACGGCAAAGTGGATATTCCATTGTTTTCCATGGAGCCACCACAAAGTGGCCACCACAATCCGCATCCTTTTCATCCACATCATTTTGGATCTGATCTGACTTGAAGTCTGCATATAAACTGAGGTTGTCATCAGGTTATTGAGTAGGGAGGAGTATAATCAGGTCAATCTTAATCTATAATCAGAATTAATTTTATTGGATTGGCCAAAATGTTTCTGTGTAGCCACTGAGAAAAGGAAATAGACGAGAAAGAAAACCATTTACAAATCCATCAATGAAGCTACGGATATTCCCAGAACAGTGGGCTGACCGCCCCAGAGTAGAGACCTCAATATCAGTGAAAGCGATACTGAATTGCGACGAGTAGACAATACAACCAACTTGTAAGACTGAACTGGTGCATGCCTTCTTCTATCCACTGCCACCAACAGCCTAAGACCATCCTGCTTCCCGGGGTCCTACGATGCTAAAATTGTTCTCTCCTAATGCTAACCATATACTAGAAGACTTTGAAAAGACTCTGAAAAGACATTTAATAGACTAAAGTCTGACACCCTCTCACATCTAAAGACAAGTCACAGACTTTTTAGTCACAGGCTATGATTTTGCAAAGACTGGGAATCTTGCAGAGTCACTATTTACAAGACTGCAACTACATTTTTAGCTTATTCTCCATCATGCTCGCTGGTAGGCTAAATGTAAACACTGTAGCCCCGTTCGGGCTATAGCTAGCTAGCTAGTTAGCTTTAGCATAGTATAACTACCCTTCGTTACAAGTTAGGATAACGTGAAAATAGCTTTAAAACGTGCGTGAATCGGATTGTTTACTGCGCATTTCTGCGCATTAATGAACTCTTGGACGTGTTTACGTTTGTGACGTCTCGGGCCCATGACTCGGGCTCGCGTTAGCCCGGGGGATTTCAGGGGCTTCAGCAATTTCTGTACACCTTTTTTCCTTTTCCACTCTGTCGTGGTAGAAATGGGAAGATAGGCACTCTTATTCACTCCACAGTTCCACCAGCTTCTCCTCCTTTTGAACAGTCCAGGAGAACCGCGGTTTCCGAGCCCTCGCCGGACTCCCCTCCATCTCGAAGCTCCACCAGACATTCCTGTACTTGGCTCGCGGCTTCCCGTTTGGAGCTGAAAAGAGCTCTCCTATTGGTTGTCGACAATGCTCACATCACTATTTGCATGAGCCAAGACTGAAGACTTATGATAATATTAAACACGGTTGATTTTATCGGAACGCCAGGACGAGAAAAAGACTGACTTAAAACTGCAGTCCTGACCACCTTACACTTAACGATCGAGATGACGCCAGCGCGATGCAACTCTAGCAAGACTCTCATGATTTTGTTCCGACTTTGGAAATTTGTCTGCGACAGTAAAATCACTTGAAAATCGTTTGGTGTAAGGTCAGCATAGCAGACTTCACTTGCAAAGGATCCTACCAACACAACAGAATGAATCCCGCAACAGGACGACTCTAGTCAGTCAGGTACAGCAATAAAGCCTGCCATTGCTAACACCCAACGCGCAAAACTTGTATCATTCACATGTCTCATGATATCAAACCTGATCCAATTACTTCTGTGTGCAACAATTTTTTCAATGATTAGTGTATACAATTTTAATTTAAGATAGAATAAAATACTTTAAATTAATATAGTTGTTGAGGCTCCTGTATTATTTTTTTGTTAGATTTTTTCTTCTGTAACTTTTATTTATTTTTGTCATTTTTGCCTGGAAACAAATGAAGGTTGGAAAGAGACTTAATATGACATCTCTTTCTCTCTCTATCTCTTTCTCTTTCTCTCTCTCTCTCTCTCTCTCTCTCTGTTTCTCAAGTGCTTGAATATGAGGCCATAAGGAAGCCACTATTGTACGTGTGGAATCTTCCAGAACAACAGCAGTTATTTTAAAAGGCACAAACACAGATGGTACCAGAGAGAGAGAGTGCGAGTGAGAGAGAGAAAGGCGGGAGAGAGAGTGCGAGTGAGAGAGAAAGAGCGAGAGAGAGAGAGAGAATGGAAAGAGAGAGAGCACGAGGGAGCTGCCTACAGTACGCTGGTCTCAAAGGAACATCAGATGCACTGTTTACCGCTTAGTGACACACTCCTGAATTAACTCCAGAACACAATCCAGTATTCTGTCGGCTACTGTTCTGCCAGCATCACCAACACTCAAACAACAGTTTGATTTCTGCCGTCTTTTTATGATTTATTAATGACGCTTAGTCAGCAGCGTTGTGAGTAATAACGGGACTCGCCTTTTAGCATTCAAAATTGTTTCGGCCTGTTATTACTGAAAAAGACGGCACAGGAGAGACAGTGAAAATGCTAACAGGGCTGCCGCTATTGATTATGTCAGAATTAGAATCATCTATGGATTATTTTTGATGATTAATCAAGTAATCGGCATTGAGCAATAACAAATCACGCACAGGCCGATCCCAAAGTACTTAACTGGAAAATAAACAGGAGGGAAAGGAGAAAGAAAACAAGGAGGTCTTTAAAAAGACTTCCACTGATCAAAACTTCAAAAATCACCTTTCACATGAATAAGCTCTGTTTTGTATATACAATAACATATGCAATGCAGACTTCAATATTATAAATTAGACACCTAACTATATGTTAGATGTTTTCTGTTGAGTATTTTGGGGTCAACAAAAAATATGAAATATAATATAATATACTGTAATTGTCAGGTTTTCTCAGATCTGATCTTCACGTTTGAAAAAAAAAAACACTAGGCATTAAATCTGGATATTAATGATTCTATACAGCTTTTCAGAGTTATTTCCGACTCAACTACAGTTTTTAATCTGTTCAGTAATCACGGCATTTCGTGTTACATAACACCACAATATGCTTCTCTGAGCAGTATACAGATATCATAAGTATTTAAAGAAAACTGACCAATTGCATGCTTGCATTACAATTGCATTACAGAAAGAACGTGACAGAAACATCAAATAAATATCACTGTATTAATAGTTTTGAATCCTATTCAAGTGGGATTAGTATTAAATGGGAATATGCTGTCATGTGAGTATTTCACCGACGAGATCCTTGATTTCTGTCCAGTGTGAATTTGCTATGTCTGCTACGTAATAATTCAGAATTACCTCCAATAAATAGCCAGATGGGGACCAATAACAGTACTGCTCCAATTGACATTTCAGTAACGTAATTACAAAACCAAGTAATAGAAAACAGGCAAAACTGAAGCTGCCTTGCTGTTAGCCAACTTCTTGTTCTACCACAAATGGTGCAGCTGTTATATTCTGGCACCATTTAAGGTGGAACAAGAAAATTCAAACAAGAAGTTGGCAAATATAAAACTTGACGTCAGCTTTGACAGCGCCTCCCTTTATTTTCTTTCCTGTGACCTACAGGCAACGATAACAGCTAAAACAGAGCTCAATTGGACCCAAATTCCTTAAACCCCAAGCTCATGACAAGGCTACTAAAACGTCCACACAATAGTGTTTCAATCTGGGGGAATTTGGGATAATTTGGGGGGGAAATTACTGAGATTCTTTATCCCGTAAGAATCAGCCAGCCAAATCACACCCATGTTACAATACCAGATCTCATCTGGTAAAACAACTAGCTCAAATAGGCCTTAAGGGTGTACTCCTACTTGTAGTATTGTTCCCTTAGTCTGGACCACAGCAGAAAATGATACATTGTTGCAGTTTAGTTATGGTTCAGTTCATTTGCACACTAACATATTTAATATTGCACCAAACCATGTAAAGTCACAACTGATTGGGCAGATTTTATAATGTACAATAACTGTGATGTCCAATAAGCATTTAACAAGATACTTTATGTGTGCAGTCAAATATGTATTTTGGGTACTTTATCATGACTTCAAATGTGCCTCATTTTAAAACCGAACCTATCTGTTGTATAATTACTGAATTATAATTCAGAGCTTATGAAGAGATGATTAAGTACAAAACAGCATTAATAGCTCTTCCTCATGCCAAAACCTTTTTTTTTTTTACATACCAAAGAAATTATGAAGAGAGTGTCTTTAGTCTGTTTAGGCATTTTTCCCTATATTGGGTTCATTGTCACTTGCTCTAACGAACTGCACTAACAGAGCAATCACATTAGGGTACGTTTTAATCGATCACACCTGCCAAGTCTGAATGTGTCCTCATAGTTCTTTTTTCGTCTGTTACAATGCATCAGAAATGTTTTTGCCCAATATATTGCCCAAACTTTTGAACAGCAATGTATATATAATATGCCAAGAAGCAAAAAAATTAGGGAGGCACAATGATGGAGTAATATTTGTATTCGAAGATTTTTACTTTTAAAAAATTAACAATGTTGGACAGATGATTCGACTAGACTGATAATTTAAACAGATGTTTATTTTCATCATCGCACATATGCATATGAAATAAATCAGATGTCTACATCAGGGCACAATTCCTATATTTGTGCTTACCTTAAAAAATATATACAGCATATATACAGCGGTATGCAACAGCACGAACACCCCCGCTAATTAAACGGGCAGTTTTATATATTTATACACACACACACACACACACACACACATATATATATATATATATATACTGCTCGTGCAAAAGGTAGGGCACTATATATAATTTAACAAAAGGCAGTTGTGTGTGTATATATATGTATGTATATATATGTAAAGAGACGAGTAAGTGTTTTTATAAAACATCATGCAAACTACTAACCGCGGATTCATTAAGATGGAAAACTGTAAATAATGATTGTTTGATCATTGTAATCGTGTTTAACCAAGCAAGCATGGCAGCCCCAAACGCAAATACTCTTATATTCGAGAGTTCCGTAAAGAAGCCGCTTCAATTAAGAACACGGTTCAACATGTGAGACTTGGTTGAACATAGCTCTGGAAAAACCAGTCTTAAGAGCGAGGTCATCAAGCTAAATTTATCAGGCCGTTCAAAAAGGTACACATTCACTGAGCTGTAAATAAAGACGGCAGCCGAGGATGTGGTTTCCTGTGCCATTCGTTACTGCACAAAAAAACAACAACTGAAAAAAAGTAAACGCTGCCCCCGACTTCAACACCAGTGCCAGAGCCAAGAAGGAGCCATTGATCTTCAGGGCAATCAAACACCAGTGCGATCAATCCATCACGGTGCTGCTTTATTTCAGCTGCAGAGTCCGTCTCTCCAACTAAAGGCCAGATACTTCGGACAGATGCATTTGGCTTAATTCGATTCAACTGAGAACGCTGTCAATTTTGGGTCAAGATCCAAATTTGTCTAGGACCACTTGGCATCAGATAAAACAGCAAGATGAAAAGAGAAGATCTTAATAAAAAGGTACTACACTATGATGGTAGTTTAAAACAAGCAGCGCTTAAGAGGTTTCCCAAATATCGTTTTTGCTGTAACCAAAAATCGTATCTCTCAAATGTTGACTTTATAGAAGGAGGAGAAGTATTCTTAGCTTACATTTCTGTAATGTAAAAGTCATTCAGGGTGGTTTGATGAGAAATGCTCCCCAGATAGCGGACAGTTTTGGGCCAGTTCTGACTATATTATGCAAGTGTAATCGACTACAAGGCAGATGTTCGGCATGTGGACCACAATAGGGCCAGATGTCTGACAGCTTCATAAGGTTCCGCTTTGTATCTTGAGTTCTGGGCCAATTCTGAAGTGAACAATGGGCACCAACGGTGCATTTGGGCCAGGTTTGAGCCGCATCCAGTTGTTCTACTCACTTTACAATGTGCGGGCCGAGGACTCTGGCATCCAAGGATGGAGCCCTAAGTGGACCAGACTAATTTCTTAGTTTTAGAGAAACTTGCAGCATTCATGATGGTGGTGATAGGAACCAGACATCCGAAGGGTTTAATGCTCAATTGTCTGCTTTAATGCTTAATTGTCTGACACTAGAGACATTGGTTGACGATACTTTTGACGATACCACCATTTTACAATTACCAGCATTATCTATAACAACTCAAAAGTCTAGTTTCACTGTTTATTTTAGAGTGAATAGAATTATCAGCATGATTATCAGTCAGTGAGTTTGTCTACACAGACACATCTGCCTCCCATACTGCAGACTGAGATTCGATACCTGGGCAAGCAGCCTACACTTACAAGCGGCCTATACCAATAAGAGACCTTGGGCAAGACTTCAAACACTACCTGTGTAAGGAATTATCTAATCTAATAATAAGTTGGCCCGGATAAGAGCATCTGCCAAATACTGTAAGTGTAAATACTCAAAGTCAGCAACTGTGCTGTTGACTGTTGACATTATGTTATATTGGGCTGATATCCAAATATATTATCGTTACTATGCAGTTTAGGCAGTTACAGTTCCACTGGTCTTTCTCTGCTGTCCACAGGCTTTGTTTATGATACATATGGTCGTTCAGTGCTCTAGAAGTACTGGCGATACCCATGATACAGTATATTCGGAAAAGCGGATTGTGATGAAGTTTATCACAATAAAAATCACATCCTGTCATCTTAATCACGTACCCTTAAATACAAGCTCCAGAAAGAGCAGTCAGAGGGCAAAGGGCTCAGTGCAGTGCTCAGCGATGATGTCATCACTATTTTTAGCATTATTTCAGCATTTGTTACATCATACATCTAGTGACTCATAGTTTGTTAGCACACATACACACAAAAGGCTATGGGCATGCGCGCACACACACAAACACACACACACACACATACTTTTTTACAGACAGCCCAACAGGCCGACCAACATAACAATAGCTCAATAATTTGCACATTGATTCTTGCTTCCATCGAAACAACAGAAAAACAATTGGCTTCAGAAATTGATAGGTGACCAACGCTGTTTTGTTCAAAAACTCCAGTAACAGAATACACAACAGGAGGCATGTTCTCTTGCACAAACCCCTATAAATGCATCCATACACAAGCACATAGGATCATTGTGCTCTACTTCCTGTCACATCTGAAACAACCCAAGTGCTTTTAGGAGGCCATTCACAATCACAAGACCATTGTGAACAGATCTCAGTTAGAGGGCTATTGTCTGGTAATAAACACACCCACACACACAAACGCCCCCAAACACACTTCTCCTTCAACACATATAGACTCCATAGCTCTTAGTGCCCAGGACAGCCAGAGCCAGAGAGAGGGCGAGATAAAAGGTAGAGTTACAATATTCATGCGAATCACTATTTCAGTACTCTGAGCATTCACAAAAAAAAACGAGTGGAGAAACCACTCACCGACACTGGTACATGACTAGTCCATTTGCTAGGGGAACACAAGCACACACACAGAGGTTCATTGGGTATGAAGAGCCTCAGAAGAAGTCTCAAAATAGCAAACTACAATCTCACACTGCCCCATCATTCAGTGCGCGACGAGCATGTGAAGGCGATCCAGCGGCAGGTAGATTGCTCTTGACAGTTTCATTTGGCCCCGCAGCAAAACCATCATTTCTGTCCAGAGAATTCACACAACAGATTTCACGAAACACAACAAAGTGAAAGTCCCATCACAGATTTCTCTGAAACGTTAAAGGGAAGAGCTATGGCATGTTTTCCCCACATACAGTCCAGCAACTAAAGGCAAGGACCTAATGTCAGTAAACTATAAAAAGGTTCAAATCCATTCTAAAACAGCCATGCTTTAATTCTCATGACTACCAGCATACAAGTTTCATAACTGTCTATTAATCTAAAATGAGTTTTAGGATTAAGTGAAACTGAAACTCAATAATAAACATGCGGTTTGAAGGTTTAAATCCCACTAATTCAGTTTACAAAATAGTTTAAAGGGTCCATTTCCTACATTTCCATTTATTTTATTTCATGTCCTTGAGGTCTACTTATAACGTGTGTGTGGTTTTATGTACTAATCAGAAACAATACATTCAAAGCTGTTTCTGCAGTTTCCATATATGGGCTGTATGGACTGGGGAGAAAATGGTATGCTTTAAAATCTTAACAGTGTTTGCATATTACTTCAGACTCCTTTATTTAAAAAGTCATTTGGTTTCCATGATAAAAGAACTGTTGATATTTGGTAGAAAAAGTCTTATGCTTCCGGATGAAGACTGTATGAACAGACATACGGTATAATAAACATGCACAACAACAATAAAAACAAAATTTTGATTACTGATATTCCCATGCCAGTCTCATGCAAATCCCATAACAATGCATTACTGTTCAAAAGTTTGGAAAGCTTTCAGTAATATAAAACCAATATGGTTGTATACAAAGGTTTGGCTGTCACAGCCAAATGACATATTTTGTTGATTTTCTGAAGGAAAATGTGAACGCAAAAATGAACACATATCCACTACAGAGAACAAACACAGGGGTGTTCAGGGCATGATGGGGCCTTCAGACTTACGGCATATCACCGTAATTAGGACATTAGGAGCTGTAAATAAACAGAAGAAATTTAAGACATCCAGAATTCTAAGAGATTTGCAGAAGATTCCAAATTGACTTAGAAAGCTGTATAACATTAAGAAAAAGCTTAGTCAGGAGAAAACAAATCACAAGATACATAACTTGACAAGTAAGTAAAATATTACAGTAGATATTACTGATTGGAACATTGGAATATTGAATTAAACATCTAAACTTATTAATACTTAGTACTATATTAGTACTATACACATTAGTGATTCATTTGTCATTCATCGTCATTAAATTAACATTGTATGAGCTATTATAGAATACATCTTATTTTAATACCAAGAGTGATTCAAAATTTGAAACAATAGTGAATCTAGTGATCAGACAGGATGGCTATATATTTCAAAATGATTATATATGAGCTAATATGCTAGCCCTAGGTGACACAATAGCCACAAGCTAACACGCTAGCCATGATACACTATTATATATTACAGTGTGCATGTATTATACTATACACTACTTCTACATTAATGATTTAATTTGATTCAAATTCTATGCGCAATGATTCAGCACAAGAAATTATGAAGATCAAGAAAGCTCAACACTTTACTCAAATTCAACTTCTATCGGTACATTCATTTTTAAAAACACAAAGAAAATGCAAACGTGACTGGAGGAGACTGAAAATAGCCCGAGAATTTTATTTTGGTAAAAAAACAAATTGTCTTAATACAACACTCCAAAATCAATGCAGTGGAGTCGCCACCATCAGACGGAATTAATGCACTGCATACAATGTAATACAGTACTCTTCTTATAGACTATTCTAAAATACTTAAATAGAGCACGTTGTCTCATGATGATAAATTCTATTACATGTCCTCCTGACATTCCTACTGATGGTCCTTTACGTTTTTGCCACATGCTATGTTGTTCTGAGTCTAAGCATACCCCCCCTAAACACCATACTGATCCATAAGCTCACTTAGACCTCATGAGCTTGGACCAGAAATACCATTATGCCCATCATGAGGCAGGGAAAGTGCATTAAGTCATTATGAGTTGAACCCAGCTTGCAGATTGGCACCGATTTGGCAGGCCTCCTCTCTAGGGCCTCTAAAAAAAATAAACAGCTCAGACGAAAGCCGAGCCCCGAAAAAACATGACCCCACCCCTCTTGTGAACTCTTCCCAACCGGAGATATATTTTAATACACATGCTCACACTAAGAATTACACAGCAATAAGGCAAATGACCACAATCCACATAAAGCAGTTCCTTCAATGTTACTAGTTCTCACATATATCAAATTATATCATCCAGCCAAACCAACCAGGGTCTCGCATAATGAACAACAAAAAGAAAGTGCAGCTAGTACCATAGATTAAATGTTGTGGTGTTCCAAAGATGCAATCATGACTGGGATCAGTAACAGATCCAAGATATTGTAAACACTGGAAAATCCAAAGACCATGCCAGATGTAATGTCTCACCCAGTAGAACTAGCATTATGCAGTTCTTCACAGGACAATACAGTATTTGCTTATAGACTATTCTAATAGATTTCAATGATGATGAATTCTATTCCATGTCCTCCTGACATTCCTACTTGATGCCAGAGACTTACATTATGCCTCATGATATGCTGTTCTAAGTCTAAGGACGCCTACGTTTCTGCTTGGGGTGTAAATCTCTACACTGTCAACAAAGCTGTTAACAACAAGCTAACATTTCACATGTCACTTTAGGTCTGAGTAGGTGTTACCTGTTTGGTCGATCTATAAGCAACAGTGGATGAAGTGCACAAACAATGTACTTCGGTTAAAGTCGAGATTGTTCCTTCCTTCAGACCTCCACTTGAGTACAAACTGAATACATTACGTTATCATTTCTGTAACAAGACTCTTCATAAACTCATTTTCTTTTTCATTTGTCCACCATTCTTTTAATAGACCGTCATTAATTAGTCTGACACTTATGTCTATTAATATTATCGTAAGCACAAAACACTGAAGGCGAAAAAAAAAAAATTCATTAGGTAGAACCAAGTTCTGTCCAACAGGTCAAAACAAGTTCAAAACGAAGTGCCCATAGTTCCCTGATTAGTGTGATTGCTTCACACTTCTTTCCTTTTGACATTGTAAGTTTTCGTGCACACATAAGCCTAAAGGAACCACAGATTTTATGTAGTGTAATAGAGTAAAAATTAATATATTTGACTTTGAAATGTAGTGAAGTTAAAGTAAAACAGTATAGTGAAGTAAAGAAACACAAAAAAAACTTTTTAAAATGTACAATATCTAACTACATTTGCTTTGTTACTGTCCACCCCTGTCTATAAGCAAGTTTACCTATAGCCCAGTAACTGGCAGTGAAATCCATAACAAATACCAATTACACAAGAAACACAGAACCCGGTCTCTGGGCATAAGTTCCTGATGCAGTGCGGAGGTGGGGGCTTTGGGCATATTGAGGTGGGTGAGGTTTTGAGGTCATGGGAAATTTCTGTTAAGCTAACAGAAGGTCAGAGTATGCTATGTTAACTTAAATTAAACTAAGTCCTTATAAGAAAGTCTGCTCGCTCAGCAGCAATGCCCCAGGGCAGTTATCTCCCGTCACAAAATATCAAGCTCCTATTTACTTGAATGGGGCAAGAAGACATAATTGATAACTAGGCAAATATTTTAACAATATTTGAAGTACTTGTGTTCAAATGACCCTCAAACACATTTATTTTTCAAGCTGCTGAATTTTTTCCATGCATTTTTGGAGTCCATCCCACCACCCATTGGACAAGGGGTAGGAAACACCCCGGACAGGCCACCAAGTCCATTGCAGCCCAGACAGACAGACATACCCATTCACACAGACACTCACACTCACAATTTGGCATCTCCAGTTGGCCTGACTCTGTGTCTTCGGACTTCAGACACAGAGAGAACATTCAAACTACACAGAAAAAGGACCAGGGTCACCCGGATGTGGGGAATCAAACTCAGGCTCTTCTTCCGGTAAGGAGGCAGTGCTACCCATTGCACCACCGCCCCATCATGTGGCACTCCTAGTCCACCAATGTTACCTAAAAATAGAACACATCCTTAACTCGCTCGATTAATGTTAGCAATACACTTTGCTGCTAAACAAAACATTCTGCAACGTTATAGACTATTTTGGTGTTCGTAAACAGAGATCACATGTTTTGTGGGCTGATATTTACTAGTGGCAGAATGTAACAGTTAGCATTGAGGTGACGGGTTATCACGCCTCTGGGTCTCCCGGACACCATTCCCACTACCTGATGACGTCACACCCACATGTTCCCAGTCATACAATCAGTCACGGTCTAGGTCGCCCGAGTTTTGATTAGCGTCACCTGTCATCATTTACACACATCTGTATTTAAACCCCTCTCTCACACACACACACACGTTGCAAAGTTTTGCAACACTGTTTGCAATTCCAAGCGTTGTCCCCGTAACCTTCTATCTATTTTTCCCGGTTCTGACTTCCCATCGTCTCTGATTCTCTTCCTCTCTCGATTCTCCCTTTGGCTCTGCTCTTTTCTCCCTGGTTCTGACTCTCCTTTTGAGTTCTGACCATTCTCTTGGATTCCCCTTTGGATTCGGTTGCTGGCGTGTTTGATCTCCTGGCTTTGACCCCTGCTTGTCTCTTATTCTGGACCCGGCATTGCCCTGTGTATATGTGCGCTTGTTATTTGCTGTTGTGCTCGGCTACCTGTTTGTTAAATAAAACCCCTCTGACTTTTAGCTCTGCTCGCGTCGTGCCAAGTTCTTTGTGCCTGACACGGGTGTAGGAATATAGATATAGGCATATGGATCATCTGGATGCCTTCTCCGGTTATTTTAAAAGTTTGCCAACATACAACAGGTCGTCATACCCTAATAAGCTATCCCTTAGCAACTGGTTGAGGTTTTCTGGCCTGTACTCACTGTTGGGTCAATGGGTCAAGGATCCAAAGTTAGAGCGGCCGGACATCTTTTGTATACCTTGTGCAAAACCTCAGGGTCTAAGCGAAAGAAAAACCCAAGATAAATCTCGACCTTATACAATTTTGTTTTTGAACTGCAAAACCTGTTAAATGTCTTTTTTGTGCACTACTGACCAACATACTGCCTAGCCAGCAACAAGGACATACAATTCAGTCATAATAGATGTGGTCTATTATAAACAAGTCAACCAACTATATCCTGGTGGTGAACTGCACTTGCATGGCTGGGTTAGTATTAACCCTTTATTGGTGTTAACCATAACATGCTGTTGGGGAAACAACCACTGGTGAGCACCACAGATATGGCATACCCACTGCAAGTTGCTCAATCAAACCCTTGTAATATGGAAAAAAAGGTAGATCAGGAACACAAAGCAGGATAAAACAATGTCCACCAAAATGACTCCCAGTTGGTTCTTATCTACATTAATATGCTGAAATATAATATGTTGATATTGATGTTCCCATCAAGTACTGCCTCTGTTTTAACACATTCTGACCCCACCCGCCTCTCAGCGGTTGGCTTTCAGCTTAAGTGGGACAGCTGAAGGGATACAGTGCAGTGCAGTGCATCCACATTTAAAATGCATTATGACTAAACCTGTTAATAAACATGTTGGAAATATCTGGAAAAAAAAATAATTGGGTGACATCAGAGTTTTTGTGCAAAACTAGGAATAGAAATTATGTGCTCAAATCCCATCACAATAAAAATATGTTCCCAACCACGATGCTACAGCAATCACAACACGTAATGATGTTCAGCTCACGTACAACAAAACCTAATTAGCATTTACCGTCAGCTGTTAAAAGCAACAAAGTGACTTAGTTGAAGTGTACTCTTCAGCTAGTTAGCTAATTGGACGTCACAGCAGCAAAGAACTTACTTCCAGGTGGATAACACAGGTGGGGCTGCACTGATACTTATCCTGAGGGCTATTTTACCAAGCTACTGGAAACGGTCTTCCCAGATTAATAACTTCACATCTTAGTGTTGTTATAGTTTGTCATATTATCATTCATTTGCACCAGCCACACCTGTAACTCCTGTCACTACAACTGACGCAATAAAGTAGTCTTTATAGGCTTAGGAGCTAGCCAGCTACTTTACTTGCGAATGCTGCCTATTTAGGCAGACCTATAGCTACCTGATCACATATCAGCGTAAACATCACACCAACAGAGCACACAGTGAAAGCTCTATTCACAATTACTCTGGGTAAATCTGCCTTTTGTCCAAGACCGGCTCTTTCTAGCCTAAAGCCATCAACCGATCAGTTGGCTACAGGGGAAATAACCATAAAGCATTGGGTGCTTCACAGATAGGATCGTCTCATAGCTAACATTACTGCATGTTGCTCGTCCTCCCATGTAATATAGATAAAGTTGAAGGTGATGAGAATGTCAATGTAATCAATAGCACAATCAAGAAGATGTACATGTGCATTGTCCGTTCATGTATGTTAAAAGGCCCTGGTCTACGGTCCAGGTAGAGGCTGTGTAATGGAGGCTAGCTTGAAGCTAAACTATCCATTATTCTTAGTCTCTGTGAAGATGATCGTGACACAGATAGGCTAAAACCAGTGGAGCGCGCGCGGGGAGCTAAATGGGTCACCCGCGCGCAGTAAACAATCGCCAAGGCGGGAAAAAAGGATGCGAGGTTAGTGCTGTTAGCACACTGCTAACCACCCGGACCATCAAACAGGTACAGCAAACGAAGTGACTGTCATGTAAGGACGACTAAACAATATACGAGGGTTGTTTTTTTGGGGGGGGTTTTTTGTATAAGAACATAATGAAATTGTATAAAAGGTACGTCGATGTTAGCTCGTCAAAATCAAGGTCACGAGAAATCTGGCGAATCTGCTGAGAAGACTGTGTTCAGCCGCGTGAGCCGCGCTACTGGTGTATGTATGGGTGAGGGGGAAGTCATGGTCGATTCTGTGTTTGGAGAAATGTCTGCTCGTCTTGGAAGATGCGGCCATACGAACGCACTCAACACGCTCAGAGAGGGAGAGAGAAGAGAGCTGTCAGTAAGTCGAAATGAGGCGTTGGAAATCTCTTTATATTAAGACTAACCTGGTGAACGTGCCAGTTTTAACCGTCACCTGCAAATGGACGAGACCGTTTTTCCTGATAATAAACAAATTAAGCTTATCATCATTTCATCGCTAAGCGAAGACCTGCTAGGTAGCGACCTGACCGCGCGCGCATACACACACACACACACACACATGCACATTCGCGCGAATTTGTATTCCTGTCTTTGCGGGCTCCATCAATTGAGTTCTGTATTAACGTACCTAAATACAGCTGTGCCTACTAATGAACCAAACTTAGCCAGACCTCCCAGGAATCTAAGCACATATTTTACCTCGTTTGTGCCAAAAAAATCGGTAATAAAAGTTAACATTTTGCTTCGTGAGGACGAGCCAGCTTGCAACACGTTTTCATGTTTTCCTCTCGTACTGGGGACCACAGCCGTAACGAGGATCTAATGATCCCCATACAAGAATCCTTTAATTGAAGGCATAAAAATGGCAGTGTCATTTGCTTGTTTACTTGCTATTATGTTCCAAATAAGTTCACGGCATGTCATTCCACGTACTAACGTTAACGTTAACGTCAATGTTAAGGATTTTAAAATGATCAATAATTAATAAGCCTATGTTGCAGGTTGTGAAGGATCCGTGAGTAAAACGCTTAGCATGGAGGAGGAGATGCATTATGAGGAAGAACGGGGAGACGAATAGACATCGGTGCAGTGTTGGTGAAAGCTGACTGGTGATGTATGTTGTTAAGAACTTGGATCTTTCTGTGAGTCGCGGATGTACAATTGTGTCCGTCTCTAGAATGAGGACCCCAATAACGATTTTACGGGGGGCCGCGGTAGCATGGGCCCCAGTGCGATTTCCCCTTCTGCCCCAAGTACGCCACTGCTGGGGACATTTGGTATCTGGTCCCTGTATAGAGCTAAATACAACGCATCACAAAGCGCACACACACAGACACACACACACACACAGGGTGAGCGACGCCCATTAAAACACCGCGCACGACACACGGCGAAGCATCCTGTGTCAAACGGCTCTCACCAGCCAAATCAACCCCACAGTCCTGCCCGCCCGCCGTCCGAGAGTTTCCCCCCATACTCGTCAATGTGAAAACACGCTGGACCGACCAACCCAGAGCAGCGGGCTGCGACCGGCCATTCAAACAGCCACCAGTTATTGATTTATTGGAACATTTTAAAGGAGCAGGACCCATAACGTCATCCCCGTTTTTTCCAAAGATCGACTTACCACATCTTCAGAAGACACGGGAACGGATGCGCTCGGCGACCACAGCAAACCTGCAGGATGACCAAAACCTCAAAGCAGTCTTTTTAATCCCCCGTGACAAAGCCCCCCGGTCTCCTGTTCGGGAATGAAACGCGGTCCCCCTCTGCAAAACACAAACCAGCCTCAGTGTCGATCAGATCTCAGCGGTCTGGGTCGGTTTTTATCCTTCGCCCGTCTGAAGGGGGAGAAATACAAGGCGCCTTCACGCCAACGGTTCCGAATCCGGATCCCTCGCGCTCTAAAAAAACAGTAGATGCACGCGCGCGCGTTTCTCCGCGTCTCGAGCGCTGCGTCCAGCCGCGGAGTTTCAGCGCGAGGACGACATCGTTGTGGACGGGCGCGTGGCGCAGGACGAGGGGGGCCGCGAGCCTGACAGCGCGAGAGAGCGCGAGCGAGGGGGGAAAATGACAAGCCAATTTGGAAGCGCGGTGATGCTTGATTCCGAGAGGGAGGGAGGAAGAGAGAGCGAAAGAAGGAGGGAGAAAAAGGAGGAGAGGGGGGGTGTGTTGAATGATGACAGAGGTTGGAGTCTAGCGCCCTCTCGCGGCGGAGCTCGCGCAGCAGCGCCTCGTGTCGACCTTGCTTTCACCTGCGTTACATAACCATTCTGGACCTTGTAATTATAAGTGACATTCACAAGCGGGATATAACCTCCTATAATTGTTACAGCCTATTACTTTAGCCTGTCGTGTTTCGAGCATTCAAATAAGTTTGACTTACGTCTGGCGTCCAGCTTGAATGAATAAAACAAGTTATTCGAAGGGGGCACAGTCATTTTTCAGTGCTGGTATTAGTGGAAGTGACACTGACGGTCAGCACAGCAGGGAATGGCCAAAAACCACCTTCCAGTAAAAAGTGATGATACTGAGTGAATGATGATGAAATGTTGACTTACCTACTTACTTTGGGAAAAAACCTCAACATGAGTGAAACAGTTTATCCTGTACACCCAGAACAGGACCACCACAGAGCAGGTATTATGTGGGTGGTGGATCATTCTCAGCGCTGCAGTGACACTGACATGGTGGTGGTGTGTTTGTGTGTGTTGTGCTGGCGTGAGTAGATCAGAAACAGCAATGTTGCTGGGGTTTATAACTAACTATATGTCTATTACATTGCTGATCCGCCTTGTAGATGTAAAGTCAGAGCCGATAGCTCATCTGCTGCTGCAGAGTTTGTGTTGGTCGTCCTCTAGTCCTTCATCAGTGACCACAGGCCGCTGCCCACAGGATGCTTTTGGCTGGATGGTTTTGGTTGATGGACTATTCTCAGTCCAGCAGTTACACTGAGGTGTTTGAAAACTCCAGCAGCACTGCTGTGTCTGATCCACTCACACCAGCACAACACACACTAACACACCACCACCACGTCAGTGTCACTGCAGTGCTGAGAATGATCCACCACCCACATAATACCTGCTCTGTGGTGGTCCTGTGGGGGTCCTGACCAGATGGACTACAGTCTGTAATTGTAGAACTACAAGGTGCACCTATGTGTTAAGTGTAGCTGATGTGGCTGATCTGGCTGATCTGAATATATGTATGTGTGTGTGTGTGTGTGTGTGCATGCGCATTATGAAACATTTTGTGAAATAAACATAATTTGCAAGTGAATCAATGACTCCACCAAGCGAGAAAGAACTACCTAATTTCTTTTTACAATAAAACATGGCCACATAGTGTTGTGGATAAAAGGCTGATTGCTAGTTTTATCTGAACACTGCAGCTATCACAATAAGTGATATAATTGTACCCTTTTCTTAGATCCGTCTTAAAGGCACAGTAACATAAACAGCCTGTCATTCTAAGGCAGTGGTCACAAATGCTCCTCCTGGAGATCAGCTTTCCTGCAGAGTTTAGTTCCTATGTGCATCCAATATGCTGCACATCTCCATAGCTACTCTTTGATCTACCCAATCAAGGACTTCTGAAGGAGTCTAGAGAAAGATCAAACAATCAATAAACCTTTATTTAAACTCAAAGTACGTTGAGGGACACTATCATTTACAATGTAGCTGAGCCAAAACAGAAATGGTGGATTGAAAATTTGTATTAAAAACATTTACAACAATGTAAAACTAATAATAATAATAATAATAATAATAATAATAATAATAGTCATACATAGTCAAACTAAATTTAACAATGTAAGAATCAAATAAATTCAAATAAACTGGTGATTTAAAAAAAATATGCTAATAAAAATAAACACACTG
>CM067500.1:4270001-4308464 GCA_034552555.1 Semaprochilodus insignis
AACACTGTTACAGGGAACAGAATTAGATCACTATATAGAACACTGTTACAGGGAACAGAATTATATCACTATATGAAACACTGTTACAGGGAACAGAATTAGATCACTATATAGAGCAATGTTACAGGGAACAGAATTATATCACTATATAGAACACTGTTACAGGGAACAGAATTACATCACTATATAGAACACTGTTACAGGGGAACTGGTGATGGTAGTGCTTGATTTCAGACACTACATATGAGTTTGCTCAGCAGAATGCTTTGCCTAAACATTATAAATCACTCCACTCTCTCTGCAGAATTTGAAAACAGTACTTAACCTACATCTGTAACAGGTCTGAAGAGAGGCCTGTGGAGATGCTGCCATTTTAGCTGGTCTCCTCAGAGAAATTCTATGTGAATCTCTAAAGTGAATGGACATGTAGAACCGCATCTGGACATTTGTGAACTGTACCAAAGTCAAACCTTCTATGTCGACATCAGAGAACAATTTAAAACACTGAATAACTGCATTGTGTGAGACCTTAAATCAAACAACAGTAGACAACTTTTTGGGGTGTATTGTGGAATTGTTTGAGTGTACTAGATCTTTTGTTTTCAGTCACAACTACAAAACGTTGAATGATAATCAATAATTGTTTAATTTAAATTTTTTAAACAAGAAAAATCTGTTATATTATATAAGCTATGTAAGTATTATTTACACATGTTTGGGACTGGGACAGATACCTCCCAATGGAAATTAAATTATAAATATGTAGGTATAAATATAAGGTATAAATGTTGTGTGGAGTGGTCCTCATATAAGCAATGGAGACTAAACCAGCCAGTCCTAATCCAGGGGGAGGGGTTTGTCAGAATGTGGGTGGGGAAAAGCGAGAACGATGGGGACACGTGTCCAGGTTAATTACCACCGTTCATGGTTTAAGGCCATTTAAGGCTGCTAAGCCTCCCTGGGTAAAGCGCATTAAGCAGACTGGCGCAGCGCAAACAAAGCCTACTTCGGGCTCACGCAGGATTAGCACCAGCAAGAAGAATCGCAGATCAGTTGAGAGATGTTGCCGTAAAGACTGATAAATTATGGAGTAATGTGGCACGTGGCATCAATGAATCAGTTGCCTCAGTGATTGCCGAGATGGATGTAAACCTGGTCACGAGACTTTGTGAGCTTTAGAGGTCACATGGTTAAGTTAAGGTAAGTCTTGGAACGAGTGTGGGTGGAAAGGTAAATTAGTCGTTTTAAAAATCAGTAAACTAAATTAATCTTAATATCATTTTTAGTCCTACGGTAGCAACAAAAACTCAGATTATAATGTTTTCTCCAGTTAACAACACTCTAAGCTGGTCAATCTAAGCTGATTTGAGGAGAGGCAGTGACGATTTTGAGCCGTGGGTTGCCAAGCGTTATGAAGTGTCTTTAACGTGCTCATTTTCTGTGTTTGTCTTCCAGAGTTTTCATAACCGGGTATGCGTGACGTCTAATGCAACAAGTTGAAAATGATGGGTATGGGTATATGTCTGCTTATCTCACCACTTGTTTACCATTGCTACATCCACATTCTCTGTCTGTCCCTCTTACCTGTGTATTGTGTGATCATGCATGCATGCAGATACACAGCGAGCTCTGTTGGCTGTGGAGCGGCTTCTGGAGAGGCTGAAGGAGAGAGGAGAGTTGCCTACAGAAGAGAAACTGAGCCTCCTAAAGAGTGTTTTACAGAGTCCCCTGTTCCACCAGATTCTTATCATGCAAGAGACAGGACATCATCATCAGCAGCTACATCAGGTACTTAATGGTGTTACCCTGCAAAGCAGGACGTGGGGAACGCCAGCACTTGAGTGCACGTTTTGGTGATTTTCTTGCTCTCAAGCTCTTCTGATTCAATTAATCAGCTAATTGCCAGGTTTAGGTAGAGCAAGAAAATAGCTAAACCATGCTGTACTCTGTCCCTCAGTTCTCATCCCAGCAGAATGGTTCAGTTAAAAAAAAAAAAAAAAAAAACACACAGACACAATCTTCCTCTTACTCCAGATGTAGTCAAACAGCTGAGACATGTTTGAAGTCCAGAATTTGCTTCTTTGCTTTAGAACTGGAGCAGTAAGACTAACACTGCTAACACTAGAACTCAATAGTCACCCTATTAGCCCAAATCAATTACACCCACAAAATGCAAGGCTTCTAACTTGTCTAGGTCTTCGTGAAGGTTGCACAGACTTGTCAAATTCCAACCTCAAGCTTTTCTTATATATTATATATAATAGTATATGATTATATACTCTTGTATATTGCACTGCAATAAATTTGTTTGCGTTTTCAGTGCAGTAACTGGCCAGGTGACCAGGTTGTGATTCTTTGTTCCATTTTTTAACTCATTACTATGAATTATGCAGCAGCAACTATGGAACTAATATGTGGGTGATGCAGATATGAAAGTGTGGACGTGTGGATCCACATACAGGCCCTTGGGGTTTAAGTTTATGTGCTTTAAGACACTCATAAAAATGGGTCCTCCTTTGTGAATACCGACCCTGGCTTTACCGAAATGGCTTTCAATGAAGTAGCATTTTTCTAGCTTACACTGAATCAAACTGTGGTTGGTTTCCCATCCCTGGTCCTGGAGGAATCCCCTGCACTGCAAAAACACACCAACTTCAATTCAGGATAAGGCGTGTATTTGGGCAATATGCAGAGCAGTGGGTCTTCCAGGACCAGGGTTGGGAGCCACTGCTCTAAACCATATCTGTGAATCTGTGCCCCCTTTTGCGGATAACGTTTTGAAGACTTTTAGCCAATTGAAGAGTTTAGCCAATTTCATTAGACATTAGCCAATTTCAAACTAGAAGCAACATCTCAAGTTCCAAATTCCAACCTCAATCTTTTCTTATATATATATATATAATAGTATATTATATTATATACTCATATATTGCACTACAATGAATTTGTTTGCATTTTTCAGTGCAGTAATGGTGCCTGGTTCTGATTTTTTGTTCCATTTTTTAATCTCATTACTATGAATTACGCAGCAGCAACTATGGAACTAATATGTGGGTCGTGCAGATATGAAAGTGTGGACGTGTGGATCCACATACAGGCCCTTGGGGTTTAAGGGGTTAAAAGGAGACAGTGGTACACAATTGTTGTTAACTGTCCAGGGAGTAAACGGATTTGTGTTAATACTCTCGGCAACCAGGTCTTAATTAACAGCACAGACAGCATTACACCGCTAATAACAGCTTTTGCCTCCTTCGCTATTGGGCCATCCCAACAAATCCTGTACTCAGTAGCTAGCATCTTGAAGTCTACTGTTCTATCAGTCGTAAATGCGGTGCCATATACTTGTCTGGTTGCAGCTGTGTTTGATTTACTAATAATAACAACTAATCTCAAATTTGATTTACTGTAACAACTTGTCTCAAATAAAAAAAAAGCAAATTCCTTAATAAATCTTTATTTTGATAGTTCATTACATGGATTTCATTGTTATTAATATATATCCAGTTAATATATATCCAAGTTTGTGTAACCCATTAAAGGATAGCATTAGTTTGCTTAGTGTCTAAGCGTTTGTCCCACTGCATTGGCCAGTTATGTAAAGACATCCTAGGACGGTTGACCAGAGGACAACGTTCTTAAAGAAGCCCAGAAGCCTAAAAGTGGGTTGTTGGTCTGTGACCGACATTTAGAACATAAATGTTAATGATGTCCACAATAGCTTGTACTTTATATTGTATAATGTTATATAATCAGACACAACATGGAGAAAGTTAGTTTAATTCTTAGAGACTGACTTGACAAGTCTCCATTTAGTGAATGGGGTAAATATTTAAACTTTCCTTACAACAGCTTGTACAAAGCAAAATTAATTTGTGTAAATACAGAAATACAGTCATATGCAAAGTTTGTCTGCCTGTTGTTAAATTACACCTGTGCTGATATGGGGAACGAAAATAAGTAAACACACTCTACAGGAATCACACTTTCACAGTTTACTGCACATTGACTGTTTATTTGCTAACTTTACAAAATATGTAAATAAGTAAAAGGTGAAATACATAAAACACGTAATGCTAAAAAGGTTTTATTTTTCCCAAAATATTAAACTCAGCACATGAATAGAAACAGTGCTCTGAAATGTGCAAAATTGTTCTCCCTGGTGTTTTCAAACTTGCATACAACTGTTAGAAGCATAAGTTCTTACATAAGTTCTGCATAAGTTCCACATAAGTTCTGCTTCTCACTGAGATGTTCTGTGTGTTTTAATCTGAAGTGCAGTGATATTTACCGACTGGTTTAGATTAAGTTTACTTAAGTAACATGAAGTAATGCATTAGTTAACATGAAGTGATACAGTAACAATGGTTACAGTTGTTAGCTAATCTTAGGTTGATATAACAATCACATGTTTACATGTTGAGTAAACATGTATCAGTTGTTTACCTGTCTACACATTAGTCAACCATAGTTAATGTAGTACTTCATGTTGGCTAATGTATTGCTTTATGCTAGTTAGTTAATACTTAATGTAAAGTGTTACCGATTTCTTTATAGTGATGGTGATTAGAACCAAGTGTCACAGTCTACACAAAACAAATACAGCCATTTTATTTACTATTCAAAAACACTAGATATACACATACATCTGACATCAAATTGAATGTCTGAATGTGTGTCAAGCAACTTCCTAACTATCTGTGAGCCAGCTTGAAGAAGCATTGAACATTTCAGACCACTGTAAAATATTGTGACTCTCTAGTTTCTCTGGAACAGAGCATTTCACATCAAGCCACACAAAATGAATTTGTTTACAAGTATCAATTTTATTAAGCAATTTTGTTTACAAGTAGCAGTTTAATTAAGCAGTAATATTTAGGAATAAGTGGAATTCCCATTTAAGGAAGTATCTTCAGGCAGGAAATCCAGAATTTAAATACATGTTGTAATTTCAATTCCAGATAATGCTCAATAAGTTAGTATAGCCTAATTTCATCATTACAGGTGTGACAACAAGTGAAGAGAAGGCCTGGCTCACAGTTTATCTTCCACTTTATCCGAAGGGTGTTACGTGGGGTTGAGGTCCACTTGTGTTTGAGGAGCCACTGAAGCTCCTCAAGACCAGACTCATCAAGTCATGTCTATACGCTGGAACAGGGCTTTTCTGCTTCACCAAACTTGACTGTTGGCCAAACCCATATTTTATATGGCTGCCAATTAAGGAAGTGTGCTTAACTGACCTAGAAAAGACTTTTCCTCTGCTTCAGAGTTCCGTGGCAGTGTGCTTTACACCACTCCAGCCAACACTTGTCATTCTGCATAGTGATCTTAGGCTTGTGTGCAGATATTTAGCCATGGGGACTCACAGTATCTCAATGTATCTCACAGTTCTTGTGCTGATGTTGCTTTGAGGAATTCAGTAGTGAGTGATTCAACAGAAAATGTTTTCATGTATTATATTTTTTTTCCCCCTCACGTTTTCAGCACTCAATGGGTCTGCGGCTTTGTGGCGGTCATTGCTCCTAGACGTTTCCGTTTTATAAGAGTAACAGGGCTGATATTTTACAAACTCAAGGCATTGAGCTCTTGAGTGAAACCTGTTCTACTGCCACTCTTCGTTTATGGACATTGTAGGGTTGTGTGCTTGATTTTATACACCTGTTAGCACCTGAAATCAGTTATGTGGGTGTCCACATACTTTTGGCAGGGTACATTAAAGCATTAGCATTAGACTTATATGATTCGAATGGGAATTTTCTTCTTGTTAAAGAGATTACAGTACAAGATTAGTACTGGCAGTCAATTTTCTGATAACTTTAGTTTAGAACTATGGGAAAATAATATGATAATATAGTGTAATATAATATAATATTTGTCAGCTTTTGATTAAAAACATAGAAATAGTATAACAGGATAGTATGGTTGACTTGTCTTTATTATCCCTGAAAAGTGGCTGAGGTTGTTTGGCTCATTTCCAGTTCAATTCACCCAGTTCAGAAATGGAATATGAGGGAAGTTTAATTACTTGCCCAAATATACATAACTACGAACTGGATTAAGCTGGAAATGCAAATTCAAATTGTAACGCTTTTCTTGCTTTAGGTTAGAATAAAATTGACTCGATTAAAACCTTAGAACTAGGAGTCAGAAGCAGACAGAATAAAATACAAACAGCAACTCACAGCACACCAACGAATGTCAAGCATGGCATTACATTTGTGAATGATTGTACAGCAAAATCCATTAGTAGGAAGGGTCAAGAGGGCAAGTAAAGGCAGTCTCTATTAATGGCCAGTGTGCTGGGTAATGGACAGTGTGAGGTCTAATGAAAAGCTGCCAGATAAGCATTAAAGATACAACCCAGATGTACTGTAGTCCAGAATATAGACCTAATATCAGTCATTTTCTGTGTATTACCATATACATTTCTTATGTTGTGGAACAGCGGAAGAACCTTGGATATAATTCAGTCAAAGGAAAATTCCCTAACCCTGTAATTTGCTGCTGTTTCCAAACTGATGGATCGTCCTTTGATCTCTGACCAAGTTTGTTATACAAGCATTTGACCCGTTTGACATTACATTGGACCAGAGGATAACAGGTTTATGCAAACAAATTAACAAATGAATATATATCCAGTCATACAGTACTGTGCAAATCAGACACCAATTCATATTTCGTATAATTTCACCTTCATTACAGGTTCCATTCTTTTTTTCTCCTGGATTTTTCAGATCTTAAACAAGAATGGGGCTTGGTTTTCTGTATATCCGACGGTGTGACAGATTTGGTGGTCTGGCAGATTTTGCACAATTGTTCAGAGTCCCATTTTCTCTATATGTTGTAATCTCCTTTGACTTTCGCTTTCTTGAGGGAAGTGGTCTATCGTAAACATCATGAGAAATGAATAACTGTGTTCACTTATAATAGACCATTTCTTTTCTGATGAGTTTGGACGTTTGCTACGACCCAACAGGTGTTTTTGAGATGTCGTTTTGTTTTTAAGATGCCAAAATTTCACATTCTTTATTCTCACAAGCACATAACTTACATATTAATTTCACAGCAGCTGACAATGCTGTAATTCAAAGTACACAATAAAGAACCTTGGGGTTAATAACTGAACAATACGCCTAGAATTTAGGAATGTAATCATCTGCAATTGTAATCACTGTTGCATCTCCCCAGAGCTCCTAATTGCTTCAATAAACCTCCCACTTGCCTTTGCTCAAGCATATAGCCTACGGACATGGTGCAAATGTCTCTTTAATGTTGTAATGAATCACTCATGAAGGCGGGATGCATGTTTTGGGAATTCTGAAAAGATCAAAACGAGGCCAAATTTAGTTAGTTATAAACATAATAAATAAAGCAATGTAAATGGTTGGGGTACAGGGTTCTGCTGTTTTACTTGGAGCCAAGGGTCTTTATCTTGGCGCACACCTTGGATGAGTGAAGTGGAGTAAGTCTGGCTATGTAAGTTCATAAAAAACTAATGCTAGGCCTTGTAAAAGTCTAACGATATTTATGCCAGTAATACCTGGGTCGTTGACTATTCAGTGGCATTATGGGAATTACCTTTGACAAGACTTCTATGGTAAATTGATGGGAAGGTCCTGTTAGGTTTAGCAAGAAAAAACTACAGGGCAAAAATGTGGGCACCCCTGGTCAAAACGTTTGTTACTGTAAGTGGCTCAGTAAATAGAAGTTTAATATGCAGCATTATTTTTTATATTTTAAGTGGGGTTAGTGCATTATTTGTGTTTTGTACTATTTTAAAGGACAGAAAAAAAAGAAAGGAGCACCACCCAACAGGTTTGAACTTTCAAAAATCTAGGTAATTAAGGTATCAGACCTTAATTAACTTGCCGTGGCTACGGCTGCCAGTTAACATGAATGTTGGAGGTAGAGGCCTGGAAAACTTTCAAAGGGAGCTACTCATAGGATTGTTAGAAAGCCCAAACAAAATGCCGGTTTAAAAAGACTTTTAGGAGGATTTAGCAGACTCTGCAGTGGTGGTAGTGGTGGTGCACTGTTCTACTATGCGGCAACTACTGCACAAACATGACCTAATGGAAGAGTATTCAGAAGAAAACCTTCCCTGCATCCTCGCCACAAAATTCAGCATCAGAAGCTTGGAAAGGCTGACTCATCTAAACAAGGCTGACTCATTTTAGAAATATGTCTTGTGCACTGATGAAGTTAAAATAGAACATGTTGGCTGCAATAGGAAAAGGTATATTTGGAGAAAAAGGGGCAGAACTTCATGGAAAGAACAGCTCTTCAACTGTTGAAGTGAGAACTAGGATGGATCGATAACGCTTTGGGCTTGTGTTGCAGCCAGTGGCACTGGAAACATTTCACTGGTAGAGGGAAGAATGGATTTAGATTAATTACCAGCAAATTTGGAAAGAAACATCATCAAAAAAAAAAGCTGAAGACGAAAAGAGGATGGCTTCTACACTCCCAGAGTTGTGTTTTTTACTGATTGGCTTTAAACCCTAGAGAGAATAACTTAATATTTTACCATTTCGAGGCATTTTTTGTCTGGGAGTAGACAAAAGGATAGCACCTTAAAATCAATGGACTACCTCAAGAGGAGCGAGCTGAAGATTGTTTTCATGTCCCTCAGAGTCCTCCGACCTAAACATCATCTTTGAGAATATGTGCATAGACATCAAAAACGCAGTGCATGCAAAGCAGCACAAGGATCTCACAGAACTAGGAACCTTTTGCAAGGTAGAATGGGCAAAAACACCCCTCAAACAAGAATGAAAAGGGTGCCCAAATTTGTGCTTTGGGCCCTTTTCCTTTTTTGCCCTTTTGAAACTGTAATAGATGGAAATAAAGTCTTCCTTAAAATATGAAAGACATGTGTCTTTAACTTTATGCCTTTTGGAAATCTTTTACTTGCTAGCTTATTAACAGTAACAGTAAAATTTTGACCGGGGTGCCCAGTGTAGAGCCTCTCACTCTATGTTATCGTCTAAAGGAGTTTTACTGAAATGCTTCAAAGCTTCAAAATGTTTAGAGGTAGAAAACTTTTTTTTTATTTTTTATAAATGAGTCTTTATTCTGTTCAACTTTAATGTAAGAGTTATTTGATGATACCTTTAAAAAATGTACATTTGCCAATTGTACATGGACATCTGAGCTTGTTGGACATACCATTCCAAAACTATTGTCTTACCATAACAGTCTCCACTCGCCCATTCAGTGTGTAAGGTCAGGTACTGATGTTGGATGAGAACGCCTGGCTCTGTTTCATCCCAAAGGTCTTTGGTGGGGTTGAGGTCAGGGCTTTGTTCAGGCCACTGGAGTTCCTCAACACCAAAATCATCATGTCTTTACAGGCCTTGCTTTGTGCACAGAGGGACAGTCACACACGAAAATGCTTTCCCTAAACTGTTGCCACACAGTTGGAAGCATGCAAGTTGTCTTTATATGTTGGAGCATTGTTATCTCTCCTCCACCAACTTTACTATTGGGACTATGCATTTTGGTAGGTAGCCATTCATCAGACTGCCGGGTAGTAAAACATGATTCATCAGTCCAAGTTTCTACTGCTCCAGAGTCCAGTGGTTTGCTTTGCATAGCACCAAGCGATCTTAGGTTTGTGTACAGCTGCTCACACTGAAACCAGTTTCATGACACTGCCGTAATGCAAATGCTGATGTTGCCTCCAGGGGCAGGTTGGAACCCCAAACTGTGTATTGAGCAGTGCAACACAGGGAAGGTGATTTTTGCATGTTAACAGCTGTTCAGTCTTTGAATCAGAGTTGATTGAATCGTCTGCCCCTAGCAATCCCAGACACATTCAATGATTTGATTGTTTTCATTTCTCAGCAATGGCTCCTTAAAATACACATCCTTTCAAACCCATAGCAGTTGTTTTGTCATAAGAGTGGGATGGAGAGAAACGCTTCAAGTCAAGTCGAGTGGATTTTGCCACTCTGCTCGTTATACCATTGGGACAAATTGTTGTTCTGCAGGCCCCATTTTGCAACCTACAACAGCGTCACAATACACAGGACTACACCGAGTGCAGATACCGAGTCCAGAACGTACAATAACTACTCCAAACAATAAATTCACAAGACAATAAATAAACAAAACAAACATATATGTGACAAGTACATGCCGCTAACTAAACAGGTCGGTCAAACAGTGTACACAAATAGGTCTCATATAGGCAGTATGTGAATGGAGGAAATAATGTGAGCATTGTTCACTGTAAACTGTACAGAGAGATTGGGGCTTCTTAGCAACACTCAGATAAACGACTTTGAGTGCGTGATGGCAGTGATGGCAAAGGAGTGTATGATTTGTCTGTGGTGAATGTTGGAAAGGGTCTGAATTTGTCCAGGAGGATGGTGGGCCTTTGGTAGTCAGGCTGCCTCTGGGTTTATCAGATGGTGGAGGATATAAACTCCAGTTTATGAAAGTAAGATCATCGTCAGAAATGTAATCTGAAAAATACATAACTTGTACATGATCATTTTGACTGGGAAGTAAATAAATGCAGGGTGGTCTTTGACTTTTGCACCATGCTGTATATTTGAAGGACCATGAAAAAAAAAAAAGGCTGGGACTTTATTCTGTTATAATTGACCACCAAGTTTAGAGCTTCCTTTTATTGTCAGTTAATCTAAACTAAACTATCTTTACTAAAGTAAGCAGCACCCAATGACAGGAAGGTACAGCAGTCACAGCCAACTATAGGCTAGACAGAGATCGGATAACAGGAACACGGGCAAGGGTTGATGCACAATGAGCAATGCTCAGAATAAGAAGAGATAAACGGCTCAGACTGCTCAGACAGAGCAAGCCTTCACACAGATGATTGCAAAATTAGGACTAGGAGTGGCCTATAACCACTAACGGAGCAATGCTAGCCGCTCAAACCGAAGGTCACTTTTGCTGTGCAATGTTTTTTTTTTTTTATCCCTATTTAGTCGAGTGTATGCCTGTATTTCAGTGATAGACACACAGTGGGAGATGTTTCTCTGAAGACACTAACAGTGGCCAAATGGAAGCGGTGTAAGCTACTTACCTGAGCTGACTACTAAAGCTCTGTTGAGTGAGAGGGAGAAATCGCACAGCCACCCTCACACACAGACACACACACACACACTTTCTCTCTGAGCCCTCTTAAGCCGTGCTTAGTAAATGAGCAAAAGTCGCAGGGGTCGTACAACTCTTACTGTCTCTCTTTCACACTCATACTTAATCCCTATAACTGGAGAAAGAACTTGCAGAAAGAGTACGATTGCCCAGTTAACTCTATATGAGCGATAAGGAGTATCATTTCTGAAGGTTGAATACGGTATATTCTATATTTCATATATAGTACTGCGCGAGAGTCAGAGATCTTTTATTTAATTTCCATTCAAAAGAGTCATTAACTACAGGCTATTCATTTTTCATGAGCTATTTCTGCGAAGACTGGACAAGATGATCCACTCGTATAAGGAAGGAGAGTCACATAAAACGTGGAGTGCAGAAAGATGTTTTAACTTGTAAAGAAAGCTACGCTGACCCTGTGGGCTTTCACCATCAAATGAACAGACCTTAAAGCTTTTGTCTTTGAGAAATAGGAGCTCCACTCTTGCTTCAGATCTTGAAAAAAAGGTGTTTCTGTCCATCTTTCCACTGTAAGAAGACAACTCAGCAGCATGAGTCTGAAAGGGTGTGTAACTATCAGGAAGCTCTTAAATGGAAGTATACACACACAAAAAAGGAAACAATCAAACAAAGATTTTCTTGTTGTCCATCTTCTGAGCCTAGACCTGTGGTTGGATAATCCAACCGTCTTTTAAATCTGAAGTTTGGTGGTGTGGAAAAAAAATATCATGGCAGATTTCTTTGAAACACTGAAAACAAGTCCCCCTGTAATAAAGGGGAAATGACATATATGATGCATGGTCTCTGATAAAGCACTGTACGACTGAATCTTTAATAAAATATTAAAGATACGTTTATTGGCATAATCCTGTTGTCTTCTGGTCCACTGTGCAGGCTACCACAGCTGGCAAGCCGTAGTAAATAACCTGCCTGAGAAATGTAATGGGTCAAATGCTTGGACAGCTTACAGACTTGTTCTGTAAAAAAGGAAACACGGCAGAGATGATAGAAAAATGACCATCAGTTTAAGCAGTAGCAAATAAATGGACCCTGCCAAAGGGTGGACATTCTTAATACTGAAGGAAATTAATATTATACTTAGTTGTTGTTCCATATAATAATTGTTAAAACTTCTAAAAATAAGTTGTACTAGATGAACGTTTTGACCAAAATCTTAAGGGGCACATTATGCTCCTTGTCAGTGTTTCTGGGGTCGGCTAGAATAGATTTACATGCTTCAGTTTTCCCAAAACACAGCATTTTCTCATACTATACTGTACATCTGTATTCACCCTCTTTCTGAAAAGCTCGGTTGCAGCTTCTGTGTCTTTGAGCGCCACCTCCCAATGAGCCTAGTGTGATTGTCATCCTTTTACAAGTTCCAATAGTCCCAATCAGCTGTGGCAATTTTTACAATGCCGTATCAGAGTACAATCATGAAAGTCAGACCAGAAAGTCAGATCTGATCCTACTTCGGAATCTTAAACTGGAACAGGACATTTTAGAGTAGTATTAGAGTAGTTTTATTGTTTTAGCTTTTTGTGTGTTGTGTGAGAGCGTACCAAGCATGCCTGTAGCCGGGCAATAAGGATTGTGTTACGAGATGATGACATCTTGTTACAGGGGAAAGACTTGGAATTTTCGACGAGGCATTTCAGACGGCTGAGAAAAGTGGTTTCTGTGAAAGAGAGCTAGTTTCTCCCACTGGTGAACTTTGAGCTTTATACATTTGCAGATTGTTCACATGCACAAAAAGCTGTATAACATAGTAAAGGAAAGGGAAAACCTGGAAAGGCATATTTCAAGTGGATGTGAATGAAGGTTTTCCTTTACAGTAGGATGAAGTGGCAAATAAGGTACACTGCAAAAACACTATTCACGAAAACAATGTAATTGAAAATGAGATATGTAAATGCTTAAATATAAGCCAAAAAATAATTAAAAATCTAAAACAAATTAACCTCGTAAGAGTCCTTGAAATAAGTCTATATTATATTAATAATCACCCTGAAAGACTGGCATGAAAATATGTAAATTACTTAATGTATTAAAGGTTCTGCTCCACAATAATAAGATGCAGGCACTCAATGCGAGTCTGTTTCTCTTGTTCGAGCTTTTGGGTATGACTAATAATATAACAACATCATTGATCTGGACAAATAATGAGGAGGCTCTATTTCTAATGAGACTGTAGAGAACATGTTAGTTCATAATAAGACAGGTCTGCACGCGAAATGGAACAAAAGGAAATGAGAAATTAGTTTTTATATTACATTACCTTCAGATCTCATCTGATTACATCACGGCGAGGCATCTTCTGAGAATTATGACAGTTCCATTTGCAAAGTGGTAATTAAAGCCAACATTCAGTACAACAAACACTTTAAACATCAAATCGTAAAATCTCTGAAGTGAGGCAGTGTAAGAAGAGGATACTTCTTGAAACAAATGGAAAAAAAGGCCATGATTTCATATCATAACCACTGATTGTGCTTGTTTTGTGCCATAAATTAGCTGTATGATTAATTGTTCTTAAAATAAACAAAGTAATTTTTTATCGATGGTGCTTTGTAGGGTAAGTAATCTAATCGGAGAGAAGTAAGACTAATTTAATCAACAAATTTAAAGTTTGAACAGCCAAAGGTTTGAAAATAGGTTAACATACCCTCTAAAGGGAGCCAGTCTGAAACATTAGATTATTCTGCAAATGCGGGTGTCCAATTTCTAGTTATTTGCTGGTTTTCATAAATTGGAGGAAAAATAAGACAAAATAAAACAAGATACAATAAAAACATTGTATGTTAAGTTCAGCAAATAAACAGTAATTGCGCATTAAATTTTGCAGTAGTGCGTTCTCTGTCAAGGACGTGTTAACATACATTCACCCCTATAAAGTCAACAGAATGTGTAATTTGACCAGAGCGCCCACGACTGTGCTTGCGACTGTGATTTCGCTTTGTGTTTTGCAGCGGCCAATTACATATTCTGCTCACGACACTAAAGTTTTGGCAGCCGGTTTTGCTTGAAGTTTTCTCCGCTCCTTAAAAGCGGGCATATATTAGCAGTAGTGTGCATGATGTTGAGAGGCTTTGCTTAACAATAGCTGTAGTTATAGCATCTAGATGGAGACACAGATGTTCTGAAAGTACTTTAAACCTCTGTGTCTTCATCACAGAAGTCACATTTTCCTTTTTTTGTCCTGAGTTGGCAGCTCCGTACTCGCTAATTTCCTCCATTTCATGGCAGCTTTTAAGCCCTGCGCCTCACAAGCGTAGCACAATTAGTAGGCTATTTCCATCGCACAGTTCACGTGATTAGCTACAGCCTTAGTAAACTGAGCGTTCATTTCAGAGATTGAGAGCACACTTTATGGCCGTATCAGGTCCCAATTTGGAACAAGTCTACATCAAGCCCAAAATGTTTGCGTTTCCATGTGTGTGCAGGGTTCCATTAAGCTGCCTCGATCCCATTCCCTCCGAGGTGAAGTAGGCCGGGTTGGTGCATCCTGTACTCTCAGGCACAGCGAATCCTACCTATCAGCCCAACGACGGAATGACCGGTATGGTTCTGCTAACCATATACCAACCACGCCCATCATCACAGAAGACTTCCAGTCAGCTATACAGTCCATGGCAATGGTATGTTATGTGATTACCTATATGGCCCCAACAGCGTTCATGCAAACCTATGAGCGTTGTAACTAGCATAAAGAGAGTGAGTGTCATGATGATAGTCAGAGTGATTCTGTCTTAACCCATAAGAGCCCAGACCCATTTCCCCTTATGGGAAAATAATGAGGGGTCAGTTATAAGATCATAAAAGATCAGTCTCATTGTGACAAAGAGGTCACATGGTGTCTTCTGTAAGTATAATAGGGTCAAAATAACAGTAGCATATGTCACAACCCAAACAATTTCATAACTTGTGTTCCATCATGGTGTTCTAGAAATGGGTTCAGAATGGGCATGTGTAATATAGAATATGGGGATATATAATAAAGAACATGTTATCAGAACATTAGAGCTCTTAAATGGGTTGGAACCATATAGGAACAAAAAACAAACTTTTAAAATGAGCTGGTTTTGTCTTGTGCACTAACCAAGCACATCTGTTTTTTTTTTAATGAGGTGGTATGTTCACTGACTGTCATGTGACTGCATCCAGGATGTTCGGTATAGGTCACTCAGGGACTCCATGTGTTTAAGGGAAGGATAAAGCTGTATAAGGAACTTTCCAGACTTTTAAAAGGCTTGTGACACATAGTCACTGTGGGCGCTTATGGGTTAAGACAGATACTATACTCTAATATTTGATATAGCTATGGTATTAAAATGATAGCTTATGAGGGAATGTATACCTCATCTTTCATTTTTTTATCATTTTAGAACACATTACTAGTTAAATCAGCATCGTATAGCCTAGCTGCTATAGCCTAGCGATATGCCTACAGTTGCTGTAATTGCTCTATTTGGCTGTGACCTATGTAGTTAGCTGCAATTACAATCAAATGAACTTAATGGCAGTTCAAAGTTGTTTTATAGTGTTAGCTACATATAATATATCACACTTATCATATAAATGATTCTCTGATCATTTGACCGAGCCACACAGGATAAAGGGCCTGTGCAGTTTCCATATAACAGAGGATAACTTATTGCCACAAGTAGCTTAGTCCAAAACGTCATTGCATGGACGTTTACTATGGCATTATGCAAGCACTACCACAATTTCACACATTAACAACACATTGTGTAGCAGGTGTCCAAACAACAAAACAAAACAAAAAGAACAATGCCAATGTTGTTGATTTCAGTAGTCTTGTCATGAGTGTGAAGAGTCAAACGAAACCCTATTTTAGCTGTTCACCTTGTCTTCAAGTTGTAGAAAATAGTGGAGGCATAGTTTCCAAGTTTTGAGAATGATTGAAGGTAAATCCTTGACAAATTATTACTTAGCGGACTTGTAAAAACTGAGGACATTCCAGATTCATACTGGATTAAAATCATTGATCTTGTGGGTAATCATGCAAATTACAGCTCGTCCCAGGCAAAATGAATCCTGTTTATAACAGATAAATTGTTTAGTTTATAGGTTTCAAAGTGTATTCTCAGTTAGAAATAAATTGGTAAATATAGTTAAATAATTAGTGAAATGAAATGAAGTGGTAAGGTGCGAAAGGTAAGGTACATGCTTAAAAATTGGGGGAGAAAAGGGAGCAATGAACTGTTGAAAACCGGAAGAGCAGAAACTGGTGCAATACTCACATTTTGTACGTAGTTTATACGCTACGTAAAGTTGGAGCTCACTAGAAATGTGTTGCTAGCTACTTACCAGGCCTCACACCAGCTGTAGCCCAAATTGGCCTATGTTGTGTCTCACTGTCTTTTCGTTCCAGGNGGTAAGGTGCGAAAGGTAAGGTACATGCTTAAAAACTGGAGGGGAAAAGGGAGCAATGAATTGTTGAAAACCGGAAGAGCAGAAACTGGCCATTGGTGCAATACTCACATTTTGTACCTAGTTTATACGCTACGTAAAGTTGGTCAAAACGGAGCTCACTAGAAATGTGTTGCTAGCTACTTACCAGGCCTCACACCAGCTGTAGCCCAAATTGGCCTATGTTGTGTCTCACTGTCTTTTCGTTCCAGGGTCGGCGTGTGTTGAGCGTGGATTTTCAGAAGGGGGAAGGTAGCTTGGGCTTCGATGTGGTGGACCTACAGGCTGAATACAAAGGAGGATCTGGTATTTTCATACAGGGAATAAAGCCTGGCTCCATGGCACACAGGTACACTTCTAAATGCTTGTTTTACTATCCTTGTAGGATCTACCTCTGGTGCTTGACCTAAGGCAGTTAAGCCTATCTTACCCTAATTCTAACCCTGTCCTGACCCTACCACACTTAAACTGCTGGTACTGCATTTGAGTACTCGTTTCCTGGTACTGCATTTGAGTACTCGTTTCCTGAACGAGTTTTTTTAGTTTTTTTCATTTTACTTTCACTTGAGCAGATCTTATTTTAATATTATGTTATTTTAATGAGAGTAACAGAGTAAAACCCTTTCCTAGTCTGTGAACATAAAGCTAGCTGAATATCTAATCTTAGCTTAATAGCTACTGTGACCTTTTACAGTTTTTTAATTTGTTGCTTCATGGACACAAACACAGCCGTTTATGTAACTTAAAACTAGCATCAAAAAGGTGTACTGTGACTGCATGTTAGCTAGCTAATTTAGCTAATGCAGGCCTAAACAAGCATCCTCATTTTCCCTGGAATGTCCCTCGTTTTTATCTGAATTAAAAACACACCCAAAAGTCCTAAGAAAGACCTGCTACAGAGCAGATGGGCGGACCTCTCATGTAGTGCTGGTTGTGCTGCTATCTACTAACCAGGCCTAGCACTTGCTTACCCAGTTGTAAATAACACTTCTCTGTAAAACCCCACCAGGAGCTAGCAAGTGTCAAGTAAATCCTCAAAATCACGACAACCCAGGGATGAAACGAGGCGAGGTTACGATACATCCATATATGACAGCAGCAGTCTCTGTTTCTCCACTTACCGTAACAGACCACTGTATGATATTTTGACACAAAATGTATTAATTGGCCTTCTGCGTAGAAGGTTTTCATTTCAGAAATGTGGTCACCTTAGTGAAGAGTATTGGACCTTTTTTCTTTGAATATAAAAGTCCCATTGAGCACTGGGATAGGCTGCAGCACCACCTGTGACCCAGAAGGATAAGTGGCCTAGAAGATGAATGAATGAATGTGTGAATATTAAAGCAAGTCAAAGAAATTACCCAAGTAGATTTTTTTTTGATGAACAGCATAGCTACTCTTATTATACATAAATTACTCACAACTTTGCATCTGTCGATACCCGATACGAAACAATACCATTGTTGAATTAATAAACCGTATACTTCACTGTGTGACTTAAGGCATCAGGATTGACCTACACATTACTTTACTAAGTTTATAAAACAAAATACCTCCGTACAGCTGAAGCTTTGGCTCGCTGCATGATGTTGCCACTGTTTGTAAGTGAAGTCTACGAGCGCACTGCACATGTGCTGCTGACGAAAGGCGTTGCAGCTGTGACAAAATAATTGAAGTGAATGGATCGGCCTCATGGATCAGCATAATTATCCGATATTCGATCCAGCTAATTTGAGTTAGTGGAGAAAGTTAATAACAGGACCGATATCCGATTCTAATATCCTATGTCCTATTATCATTTCTGGAACAAGACTCTTAATTAATTCATTTTGGGTAGAGAGACTCTAGTGTCACTCTCGGTCCACCAGTCTTTAATAGAAGGTCATTAATTAGTCTGACACTGATGTCTATTCAAATGATCATAAGCACAGAACACTGAAGGAGAACAGGTTCCGTTAGCTAGAACTGTAAAATAACTTTTTGAAAACAAGCAAAGTTTCGGTTTAAGATTTATTTAGCAGCACACAGAGTTTAACTTTAATAGAAACTTCCTTTAAACAGACTCACAAATGAGTTTTCCTTCACTGTATTGCATCTGTAGGTCTCTGTTCATAAAAACAAGTTCATCAAAACAAGTAAAAAGTAAGATATCTAAGTTTGAAATGTCGTGGAGTTAAAGTACAAAGTCATCCAAAATGGAAACACTTCAGTAAAGTACATAAGTACAGTAACGAATACCATTTACTTCATTACTGTCCACCACTGGTCACTACAGTTACAATGTTGAAACGTTCAGTATTATTTCCACCCTACAATAAAACCGTCATAAAGGCACCATAGCAGAATTGGCCCTTACAGTCTGCGTCTGAGATTCAAATTTTGCAGTATTAAATCTCACACAAATGAAAACCGTTTGTATTATCCCTGTGTTCTTCCCATCATTTTTTTTCCTCCTCTGTTCTCCATTTCAGCGACGGTCTCCGTGAATCCGATCAGATCCTTGCAGTGAATGGGGAGGTATTTGACTGCACCGTAACTCAACAGCAGGCCTTCCGAGTGTTGCAGAACGCTGTATCCATGACAACGCTGACTGTAGCCAGAGGACCAGCCAGTGATCTCTGTCCACCTCGCATGAGCCGCGCCGTGTCACTGCCCAGCGTCAGCGGCTCTTTCACCGTAAGACTGTGAAACCGCCCACCAGATCGCTGCTTTTTACAGTCATTACATTTTATGTGACTTACAGTAAAAGTAACAGACCACCACAACAGTACATTTACATCAGCTGTACTTTGCAGCAGTGGAGCACCCAAAACATATTTTGGATAGACCACATAGGTAGTTTTTTTTTTTTCTCATAAGTCATGTTTTTCAATCCTGCTGTGTGATGCAATTTCTGCAGGAGCGAATGTAGTGATTTTGGCGCTCTAGCCGAAAGACAGGAATGGGGCCCATGGATGCACATTTTAAAATTAGATGAGGCTGTGGGCTCCTGAGTGGTGCAACCGTCTACGCTGCAAAAAATGAAAGCGACGTTGTCTTAAATGTAGTCGATAGACAGTATCTGTTAGTTCACATTCTGAGATTGTTAAAAGAAAAGAGTCTATGTTTATTTAACTAATTTCTGGACTTTTTTTTTACTTAAGTAATTGTATTAAGCGAAATTGTCTCACTATATTACCAGAATAATGTTGTCTGCCATTATCACTGCACTTGGACAACTTCATTTGACTTACCGAACCATACCGAAGGAACGCCTCTCCATAGTATAGATTATCTTTTAATTGCCTTGCAATTGTGTCATGGAATAGACCATTCTGGCAATGACCAGGAAGGCATCAAAATGACTGAAACAGGTTTATTTGGATAGCTCACTGTAGGTCCTTTTGTCCATCTGAGAAGCAGAAAACTATGCTGCTCCCATGACAGAAGGTCTTAGTAGGCAAAGACACCACTACTGTGCTTTAACAAGTAAACCACATGGACAGACACAATAGAGTGATTATTGATATGGCAGAAGATGGTACCCTCAAGTTGGAAGAGCTGAGGATTCTTCCAAATACAGCTTGTGTGGCCAGTTCAAAGCCTTCGGGAAGTGTAGTTGAGAAAAGAGAATCCAAAGCTTCCAAACGTGTGTATTAATCATGGCAAGCTGGAAGTTGTGAAGATGGAAAAGGATTAAGTATGCATCAGTATGCTCAGGATTAGAAATATAAAATGCACTGGATTATGACACTTTCAATCAGGGGTACAATCCGTCTACTACCGGGGCCATGAACAAATGAAGCGGCTTTCGTTGGGAATGTGAATGTCAACAAGACTGTTAATGGATACAGTCCTGTGAAAGATCAACTGATGTCTCATTGTATCCAAAATCATTCAGTATTACTAGTATCCAGGTTTATGCCCAACAGACACAAGAGATGAAGAAATCAAAGTTTTATGATCAAACACAGGCAAATATTGACAAGAGCTGCCAAGAAGATGTATTGCCGATGATTGGAGAAGGTTGGAAAAAGAAGGAGGGTAATACAATTGCATAGCATGTCCTTAAAAACAGGAATAAAGAAGAAGAGCGAGAACAGTGAGTTTTTTTATTGCCAATGCATTTTTCATACAATCAAAACAACATCTGGGCATCACCAGATAGAGTTCAACTACACTACATTCTACATTCTCTCACCAAGAGATGAATTGGATGGATGGAGAGCTCCATTTTAATTGGAGAGACATGACCTGGAGCTGATTGTGGAAAATCATCAGATTTGACCTGTAGAACGTAGAACTGTAGACACCTGACTTCAAAGAAAGCATCAGGGATCGATTTCAAATACTGTATGCCATCGATAGAGAACCAGAGGAGCTATGGATGGGACTCTTTGAAAACTTTGAAAAATGATCGAACAAAATCCTGGAAAGAACGAAAAGGAGAGAGAAATCAAAGTGGATGACTGACGTTACAGTGGAGGTTGCTAAAAGCGAAAAGAGAAGCATAAACCAAGAAGGCCAAAGAGAGCTACACCATGAATTCCAGAGAGCCACCAAGACAGACATCATCTGTGCAGATATTGACCCAGTACTTAGTGGACAATATAACAGACAAATTCTAACAAACAAAAATCAAACAAAGATGGAAAGTGAAGGTATCTACAAAAAGATCGATTGTCAGGACTTTGTATTGATGTTAGTGTTACAGAAAAACTCGGTCCTGCTAGAAGATGAAGTTAGACAGGCCCTGACATCATTGCCAAGGAAAAAAGCTGCAGCAGTCAATAACATTGCAACGGTTCATGCTAGTGAATTTGTGCTTAAATCATTTAACACAAACTAGAGCCTTAGTTTGAATGAGAACTAACAGGTATAAGCAGGATTGCAGATGTTCACTGGGTTATTGAAAAGGAGTACAAGAAACAAGTCACCATATGTTAGTTTATTACGGCATAGGTTGTGACTAAAACATAAAATTGTGAAATGTCCTCTGGAAAATGGGAATGTAACAGCACATCCTCATTCTAATAAGGAATTTCTACACTGATCAACAAGCCATGGGCAGGCCAAAAAAAAGTGTATGTATATATATATATATATATATATATATATGTGTGTGTATATGAACGAATGGCCAAAAAACAAATGAGAATGAGAAAAGCAGGACAGGAGGAATATGATCAAGGATTTCAAGTTTGGCATCGATAACATCAGTAACTTCCAATATGCTGATCACACAACACTCGAAATCTGGAAAACCTGAACCTCAAATAAATATGACACAGATTGGCCCTTGGCAGAACAAGGATGAAGGAGCTTGAAAAGATGTTCAGATGCAGTGATTTGTCTCTACAAGCAAAAGGTCAGAGTTGTCCAGAGCTGGGTTGTAGTTCTTTATGGACGTGAAAGCTGGAAAATGAATGAAAGGAAAATTCCACATTTGGAACATTTGTGTTGCCAAAAGCCTTTTGACAGTTCCTTTGAGGGGCAAGAAAACAAGGTTCACCTCTCTGTTTAAGCCCGCATAACTAAACCGGAGCTCTCCGATCTTAATTTGGACATATCTGGAGAAGATCCCGTTCATTGAAAAAGGCCATTCTGCTTGGAAGTGTTGAAGGTAAAAGAGGAAGGGGTTGGCCAGCATCGAAAATGATGGATACAGTCATTGGGATCTACAGGCCGTTCCGAAGCCTGTAGACCCAAACAGAAGACAGGATAGGTAGCTGTTGGAGTTACTGTTGTTGGAAATGGAAGTGTAAATCAAACATTTCCAATACTTGCCCATCTGACAGCTAAATAAGATCGAAAAGCTACACTCTTTAAGGATGAAAACGAGCCACAACTGTCAAGTGTAATGAAATGAAAGTAACTGAATTAGCAGTTACAGTGGCTAAGAAACTGCAGTTGCAGTACAANTGTATGTGTGTTTGTGTGTGTTTTCCATCGTAGCCGAGGAACGTCCAGCTAATTGACCTGGAGAACGATGGCTCAGGGCTGGGATTTGGTATCATTGGAGGGAAGAGCACAGGCACCATGGTCAAAACTATCTTACCTGATGGAGCAGCAGGAAAGGTAATGGTCCTGATGTGATTATTCATCATGTCTATTGAAAAAGGCACACCCACACACAAGCATACCATAGTTATAGATGTTGTAGTTGTGTGTTGTTTTAATTTGTGTCAGATTTCTTGTTTTAGGGTAGGATATTCTGATATTGTAGCTGGAAATCACATGGGTCTTTTTGGAACGTTTTAGCTCCTCCCTTCATTATTTCAGTCACCTGTTGCTTGATGTGTTTTAGTTCGTCACCGGTTTTGTTTTCATCCAGTTGTTAGATTTGCCCGACTTGTGATCCCTGCCTCTCAACATTTCATTAACACTAACGATCAGCATTTGATTTATTTCACTTTTAAATAACGACAAGCACGGTTAAAGTTTTGTTCATTAGTTCATGTGAAAATAGACTACATGGGTTTTATCAAAAATTAATCGTTTTATGAGCAGGATGGGCGCTTGAGGAGTGGCGATTTGCTCCTCAAGATTGGTGATGTGGACGTGTCTAGTATGGGCACAGATGAAGTAGCGCGAGAGCTCCGCGAATCTGGGTCCAGAGTGAGGCTCCTCATTGCCAGGGAAACCATGGACAATGACCTCATGCACCGTGTTGCCCAGCAACAGGAAACACAAGAAGGACAGGTGCAGTGTTACTGTTTGTTTGACTTACTGTGTGTGTGTGTGTGTGTGTGTGTGTGTGTGAGTGAGTGAGAGAGAGAGAGAGAGAGAGAGAGAGAGATACATCATCACTGAGACACTGAATTTGTATAGTTAGTTGAGATTTTGATTTCTACTTCTTTAAGCATTATAAGAAGTCATAACCTGAGTCCAGTTCTGGCAAACCAAAGCTATCTTAGTTATCTTGCATAAACGAAGGCCTTTCTGTTTCTGTTAATAAAGCAGAGCAGTAACCTGCTATTGATATCTCCCCTATGTGACAGAAAGATGAAAAATAACGTCTAATAAAACGGATTGTTAGTTCTATGACCCAAGCATGTTATTTTACCTATGCAGAGCGGGGAAGGGGATAAAGAGTTAACTGTCAGAGTTACAAAGAACAAAATCGGCTTGGGCATCACCATCGGCAGGTCTATAGAGCATCTTGATGCAGGTAAGGAATTAAGCTTGGCTATCTCTACTCTGACAAGAGGATATTATATGTGTGTCACATGAATCTCCAGCATTGGTTCCAAATGCTAGGATTATATAGATAGATAGATAGATAGATAGATAGATACTTTAACACTGGTCATTTTGCAGTATTCATCAGAGACCTCCAGTTATAATGCTGAAAGTTTCAGTCTTGTCTACACCGCATGGCCAAAAGTGTGAGGACGCCCCTCCTAATTTTTGGGCTTAGGTGTTTCTGCAATAACCACTGCACATCTCAGAAGCTGAGCATGCAGAAACATCTCATCTCTGAAATCTTAGCTTGTTTTCTTAGTCACCGTTACAACTTTAGTTTGGACAGAGACTATCACAGAATAACAGTTGAAAAGTTGACAACCTTATTCTAACTAGAGATATGTAAATAGTCTTACAGGCGCATTTAAAGTAGACAGAATTTCCTAAATACTGTCAGTCCAGTGGTGCCCTAACCAGCTTTAACTGTCCTTTTCTATCAGTGTAGTTCACGTGGTAACTGTCATAATGACATTATTTCATATCGCGAAACAGGCGTTTCATTTTTGTTTTCTAACTCAGCATTTTAAAAATCCCAGACCCTTCCGAAACTATCACCACTGATGGCTCTCATTACCTTCATTTGGTAAAGTTGGTGAAAACTTCATAGTGTGGCATGCCATAGTTTTGGGCAATGGAAACTGAAACTGGGGAGTTGTGATGAAATCAGCACAGAGCTCTGTCACATTCTTAATCAGTTTCTTATACTTGTGCATTGAACTTTTTTATAATGACTTTTGTCTTATACCAAATATAGATGATCTCCGTAATCATGTTTGGTGTCCGAAGTTTGCTTCCGTAGTTTCAATTGTAGCTAAGTAATGGAAGCGTATGACCTATATTTATATATAGTATATGATATACTGCTGTCTATTAAAATGGGCCGAAGAAAGATGTCGCATCACTATGTAATGTATTGTTTCAGTATATTTAGCAAGTCTGTTTGAGATTACTTAACCCTTACTGAACAGCTATGAGGTTCATAGAAAAGCATGGTCCATTCGACAAGAAAGGAAGCCTTGTGTGCCTTTTAGAAAGTGATAGAAAACACAGTGGCACACAGAAAGCTCTGTAATTCAGATGTTCACACTGTGTACTTCCACTGATTTATCTATATTTATCTACATTTCCGCATAATCAAGTCATTAAGATGTTCAGGGTAGTCTGATGTGAAACTCTTCTGTAAGTCAGATAGTTAGTTTCAAGAGTTTAATGCCTCTAAAAGCTACACCACAAAAAGATATTGCACAGAATTGTTAATAATGCACTTCCTGATGTCTAAAGGCCGATTTATGACCCAGGTGAAAAGTGTCACTCGACGCAAAAAACATGTGATGTCGGAACGCCGCAGGATTTTATAGTCCTGCACCAGTGACAGAACATCAGAGTAGATCTTGATGTGTCGTTTCTATGACAACTTGTTGTATTATATAAACCTTAAAAGAGGTACATTTGTTTAACACCTCAACCGCATTCTGACACGTGACTGAGAAATATCATTTCAAGCCTGATAGACACCACCAAGAGCTCTGTCTGCAGCATGGAATGTTTAACTAGGATTTGGTTGGATAACTGGAACGGGCAAATTTTCGTTTTCTGAACTTTTGTTCGATTTTCAGTTTGATTTTCTTTGACTCCTGTGGCTTATTACACTGTATTCTGATGTATGTTGCAGGTCTGTTTCCTAAATACCGCGCTGCTTCTGTACCCGTGTGCAAGGTCATATTTGGAGTTGTTTACTTACATTGTCACTATAGGTTGGCCTTAAGATACAGTTTTACCCCTGTACCAAATTTAAAAGGGAAACTTTGAACACCAGACTTGTGTACAGATCGGCTACATTTGGGGAGTAATTCGATTCTCTGTAGGGAAAGCAATGCAAGTAAATGTATGACAGAACACTACAGTAGCAACAAAATGCTAATTATACTTTTATATTCAGTCAGAGGACAAGACGGAATCTTGTGCCGAAAGCATTAAAGCATTCGGGTTTGTAACGCATGTTATTGTTTGTTCTACATGTGGTCTAATTGCAGGAGAAACCTTGAGAGACTGCTGATATTTTTCAGTATTCTTCAGAGCCTTTTTTGTTTGTCTGACTGCTTGTGTTGTCAGGCTTCAGTGGCATTGTTGTGAAGGGGATTGTCAAGGGCAGTGCAGTGGATCAGGATGGACAAGTGCACATTGGAGATCACATTATTGCGGTGAGAGATGCAGAGAGGTTTGATCTCATTGTGTGTGTGTGTGTGTGTGTGTGTGTGTGTGTGCGCGCACATGGTAAAATAATACAGATCTCATGCTGTCCAAGGCCTTTAATAATATGATATAAGTCCCTGATATATCACCCAGCACTGGTTTCAAGTTTAATGTCTGTACTTTACACAGTTAAACTGCAGGCTGTACAAAAATACATGCTCACTGACCAGTTCATGCTAAACAGCTGCAGCAAGCAGGCTGCCATACCTTCTAAGTTGTAAATGGCATTTTCACCACTACGTTTTTCCCTCAAAAGTTAGCTGACTGAAGAACAACCCATTCTTGCAATTGGCCAGCTGTAGTCAGGACATTTTGAGAGTATATATTTATATTATATTTAAAGCGAGATTCTAAAATTTTCTGCAGAATTTGGTTTGATGTGAAATGGTTTATCGTAAAGAGTGGCAGTGATAGGAACAAAAGGCTGCATCGTCTATGGTAATGTGATGTTGGTGATGGTAAAGTAGTAATTAAAAAAAATATCTATATATATGTGTGTGTGTGTGTTTGTATATATAAATATATATATATATATATATATATATATATATATTTATTTATTTTTTTTTTTTGTTTTTGTTTTTTTTTGTTTTGTTTTGTTTTGTGGAGACTTTTTTATATTACAGCACCCTGCATATACCCCTCCACCATAGAGCGATTTTAAAAAATAGATTTTAGGCCAAACTGTAAATCAGGGTCTCGGGAATCATGCATTGTAACCATTTTGCGTTGTGAGGATTTTGTGAGATATTTTGGAAGAAGCATTGAACACTTTCTTTGAACACTTCTCTAGAACATCATTTCATATCAAGCCACCCTCAATCACTTTGTTTAGATCATTACAGTGTAAACAAATGTAAAAATAATAAACATTGGTGGAATTTTAGGTTTATTAATGTTTTGTTTTATTTAATGTTTTATATTTCATATTTAATATTCAAAATCAAGATATCAGTGATGTCAAGTGATTTCAACATTACATATTAATGTTAAATATGAAAGAGATTAAATATTAAAATAAGGTTTGAACTATTGAAGCATAAACTTGTTCCAAATAAGTTCACTATATAATATTGCATTTTTATCATATGTTTTGTTTTTTTATGTTTACATACATTTTATCCAAATGACTAAATTACTGAAGAATAAATTATTGAAATTAAGTAACAAACTAACAAAATCAATTAATTATTCCTATTCACTTATTAGTATGTGTGTTCACTTATAATAATATTATATTAATATATAATATAATATATTAATATATAATAATTATAATAAGATAACTATGAGCATAACACAATTAAGAGAGGGTTAATGTTAGTTTTGTGATAAGCTTTTGGCCTTAATAATATTTTTTAAAAATCCATTCACTGGGGAGAGGTACATGAATTGTGTTTAAAGCAAAAAAAGAAAAAATATTTTTTCTGCCTATAACTCATGTAGATCCACTGGTGGTTTTGCATAACAAGTAAAATGTCTATATTTGAATTGTTTGGACTGTGCAACATGGTTCGAGTTACCACAACTGTAAAAAATATAAATAAATAATTCAAATCTCAGAATTTCTTTATAATAAACCACTTCACAGCGCACCACTCTAAATGACATCTCAACAACTGAATTATGCAAACGTGGAAAATTCAGTGGAATTTCCCTTTAATATATTGTTGTCTTGTGTATTTTAGACTATGTCATTGCAAAATATCAATATATTCATGTATATGCCTGCCAGTTCATCTGCAGTGATATGTTTCAGCTATGTTTCATTACGCATTGAAAATATATTGTCACTGTCCAAAGGAAAACAAGTGTCCCCAAAATGGGAACTTTACAGGAGAGGGCAAAAACCGAATTCAATTGGAATCAGATTTTTTTTTTCAAGCAATTTTGGGTCATTTCTGTTGGTCAATTCATCATGAAATTTTTCATACAATTTAAACGGCGACTGCTGTATTCAAATGATGTATAAAAGTAAAACTCAAAAATGTGTTTTTCTTCGGACAATCTTAATATGCGCATATGTGTGTTTGCATGTGTAGGTAGACGGACTGCGGCTTCATGGCTGCAGTGAGGAACGAGCAATGGAGATGCTGAGGTCGACAGGTCATAGGGTGGAGCTCTCTTTATTGCGGAAGCAAAGGCCTGCAGCTCCTGGCACCTCACAGCCTCCTCCGTCGGTTTCTTTTGTGTCGGAGCCAAAAACAGCAGTACCCTCAGGAAAAGGGCTTTTGGCCCACTGTCAAGATCTACGCTTCAATAAGGAACAAAGTAAAGTAATCATTATCATCCTCCAAGTATACTATATTCGTATTTTATGATAATTAAATAAACCTCTTAAGATGATTTTTTTTTGACAGAGACGCGACTGCGTTCATTCTTGGCTTAATTCAGGTTTATTTGGCTCTCTGTTTAGCACTCTTCGCTTTAGCCGCTAGATTCTCTAATTTCTTTGTCAGTTATCACCAGTTATCCTGTTATACCCTTTAGTCCTTCTGTAAAACTTAGTTCCAAATAGAGCAATGCTTAGTAAATTCTGTTTCATATGTAATACATTTAAAATGGTCATAAGCAGAGAGGGTGCTATTTGGATTTTTGATTAAATGTGGCACAGTAATCAGTGGTGTCAGAGCCATAGCCAAGCAACATGTTGAAGATTTTGAATACGAGGTTTTTTTTTTTTAATCAAAGGTATTTTTATTCAATTGAGTGTTGAATGTGATACATAAAAGAAGAGAAAAAAAAGCACCTTTACATTCTCTTTGTTGTATAAATTGTATAAAATAAATAAATAAGTAAATGAAATGGTAGTACATTAGCAAAATGTAGTACTAGTCGCTGTGACGGTAGCAACAGTAATAGAAACAGTGGTTAGTACAATCTCATGCTTCAGTATCCACAGAATCCATCTGTTCCACAAATGTAATGACAGGTTGCCAGATAACCTAAAATGCATTAAATCCCTAATCCAGTGGTTAAAAGTAGATGGGCACTTATCTTTCCACTTAAGGAGTATCAATCGTCTTGCCAATAAAGTGGTTAAGGACATGCAAATGTCCTGTGATGTCACCCCAAGGGGATATAGTAGTTAAACAAAACAGTGTAACCAAAAAGTCATACGCTGTGCATGACGTTTTGGTAAAACATTAGGCAGTCGCACAGAACTAGCCTACAACTGTGTACACTTGCACAGAAACACTTTACTCTAGGTCATAGGTTCATAAGACTGCACGACGGCTGACGTAAACCTACATAAACCTTCACGAAGGCTTGTTCTAATAAGTGGCACTGGCATAAAGCTGCTCTTTGAACTTCAGTGCCAGTCACGACAGCCACTGTTTGATGCCAAAACAAGCTTTGCGACAGTGCAAAAATGTTGCCTCAAAATAAAAATAATAACTCTATCTCTAGACTCTGAACAAGCATGCACTAGGTCTTTACAAGGCTCAGAGTAGTGCTTTAAAAAACTTGCAATCTGGGGGTGCTCCACCTCCCTTCCATTTCTTGCTTCCCTGCTTCAAACTTCAATCACCTCTTATTGTTAGTCTGAGTAAAAAAAAAAAAAAGTTCCAACATCTGAAATAAGCCGATTTGAATTCCTGCCTGAATGTTTGCTTCAAATGTCTCCCGCCCGAGCGTCTGCTTGTTCAGACAGAGGCTGAGGCACATTGCGAAGCCACAACCGTGCCAGTATCATCGCTGCTTTTGATGCATTTGATGTGCTACTTTAACCGGCATAAGGTACAACTGCAAGAGCGGGTTTAATGAGTTAAAGACTCTTTTCAAGTCTAGAAGCTGGCGTCTACACCACTAGGGTGCCATCGCAAGGAGACTTGGCTGAAACAGAGGGTTAAAAGTGATGCAACTACCTTGTAATTCATAGATAGAGCTCTAGAATGCTTAAAGTAGCGTTCTAAAAGTAACGTTGAGTTTCATTTGCATTATTTATACTATATATCTATTTTTTTTTTTTTTTGCATAAACAACAGGATAAAATGTTCTTCATGCAGTCTTATGCAAAAGCTTGTGTGCTCAGAATACGTTTGTGTTGATTTTCTTCAAAATAAAATAATGCAGCTCCTACAGAGAACAGACTTCTGCACAGTTGATACACAGTTGCTGTATATTTTAATAATTTAACTTACGTTAAAAAGAAAAAGGTCTATGCAGAAGTTATGGCACATTTCGCATTGTGTTTAATTATTTCCTAACAACAGAAAATTGTAAAATGTCATTTGATCCTGTATTTGATTATATTTGCACACAACTGTTTATTGTGCTATGGCAGGGTGAGAATGTTTCATCACTTAAATGTTATTGACATCAGCTTTTATGAGTAGTCGGATATTTCCCCCTTACATCTGTCTTTCTTTCTATCTCTATCTATCTATGTGGATTTGGCACATTCGGTTTACTGTGGAAATAAGGAGAGCCTGTATTAAGCTGAAGTCAAACAATAATTAGTAACCCACTGTGAATTAGGTAGATTACCTTCCTCACAAATACAGCACTCCTGTCTCCTGGATGACTCCAAGCCATCACATGGATTTGTTGAATTCCATTACCAGCACACTTGATTGAACACGGTGAAGCATTGATTAGACAAACCAGGTGATGGATGGCAGCTACAAATGAGTGGCCAGAAGGAAAAGGGAAATGGTTAAGCGAATACATTGACATATTTAAGATTGAAGTATCCATTCTATGAATGCCGTTTTCATATATTGTAATATTATTTCATGCATACTTAAAGCCCAGATCAATAGCCTTTTGATTCCAATTTTGTAACAATACTATATATGTGACTGTAAGTGTTATTGTTTAAAAAATACATCACAAATCCATCAAAATCATGAAAACGTCAGTTGGAAATTGGTCTGGTAAACTCTGGATTTTAGGTGATATACAAGTTTAATACTAAATGTACTTAAATGTCGATCCTAAATACTGGCTATATATACTAAATCTGAAATCAAGTATATAAATCTAATATTTCTCATGCTGAGACTGTAGTAAGCTCATCATGAGATTGAACTAAGCGTGTCTGTTTCAAGCATATTTCTCAAAACATGCAAAAATGACCTACAGATATAGTGCGACAAGGTCACTTAATAAAATTACTTAAAAGAAATAAAACAAAGTCTAAATTAGCTATATAATCATATTATAGGCTTAGCAGCCTACGCTTAGTATAGGTTTAACAACCTCAGAATGAGAAATACAATATCTGATATAAGTGCCAAGATACACTTGTTTGCAATGCACATGTGATATAGAGCATGGCATTACTTTTAGTACCGGTAGAACTAAATGGTAAAGGTGGGGGGAAAAATAAAGCTGATGCTCTTCTATCTTCTAAGCAGGATTGGTCTTTCCCAGACCTATATGCTTTCTTTGTCTGCATGGCGGCTGTCATATTCACTAGTTCCCCATCTGGCATACAACCTTCTGACGAGCACCTAAACAGATACAAAGCACACATACATTAAAAGTAAATGAAAGTAGCTACTACCCGCCTCTGTGTTACCTTTAGGTAGGGCTCCTCCGTACCTTGTCGAACTAAATTTGGGACATGTTTATGGTTGTTTATTATCAGGGTCAAAACTGTCAGAGGAAGAGAAGGCAGAGGTCAAGAGGAAGTGGCAAAGCAGGCTGGGAAAGAAGTATGAAGTCACGGTGTGTTTTCTTTTGCTTGTTTGCCTCTTATCTGTCCTGTTTTACCTCATTGAAATGCAAATTTCTCTCAATAACAGGACATCTGGGAATCCTTGTGTTTGCTATGCATGCATGAGTGTGCGTTGATGTTTTGCTGATTGTCTGTACATGCGTCATGTAACTAAACGCGTATGCATGTTTGCATGTTTTTACTAGCATTATTAAATGAATGCATAGATACGTAGATTCTGTGCGACTCTAAGCAAAACTTTGAATGACATGTTTTTCTGAGTAAAAAGTTAACACATAACAAACTTAACAATGACCTTTTCCTACAATTCATAGTGCATAGTTTCTGTTTATCTGCTCAGTGTCACGTCCTGTCTTGTCTTGCCCCTGTTTGTCTCCGTTTTCTCTGGTTTTCTGTTTCGGTCTCTTATTCTCTTGTCACTTCCATGTGCTTCTGTTTGTTTTGGTCATTGCTCCTCCTGTCTCCGCCCTCTTGTCAGCCCCTCACCTGTCCTTAGTTTGTAGCTCCGCCCCTTCCCAGGTGTTCCTTGTTAGGGTTAGCAAATGTTCATTTATACTCCCTGTTGTTGCCTTTGTTCTTGCTTGGGGTTTTGTCTCCCTGTCTGTTGTTTTTGTAACCCTGTTCCCTGTCGTTCCTCAGTTTGCTAGTGTCTTTGGTTTCTTAGGGTTTTGTTTCAATTTGTTCTTTATTAAAGACTTGCACTTACGTCCTGCCTCCTCGTCCTGTCCCCACGTGACACCGAGTATCAGTATTGAGGAAAACAGTGCAATTAAATGTACCATAGCTTTTGCACATGCCATATTTTGTTTTTCATAGATTTTTCCAGTAAGTTAAATTCTGCAAATGAATCAAAATTGTCCGTTCCCTGGGCAGGCTGTGGCTAAATTTGACTTATAAAATCATTAGAACAATTTCATCAGGGCGCCCAGACTTTTGTGTAGAACTGTACATGTGCGTGTCTGTATATATGTGTGTGTGTGTACGTGTGCACTGTAGGTGGCCCAGGTGCAGAAGTTCAGCGAATGCAGTGGTTTGGGGGTGAGTTTGGAAGCAAGAGCTGGCCATCATTTTATCTGTTCCATACTGCCTGAAGGACCATTAGGCCAGTGTGGCCTACGGCCTGGAGACCAACTACTGGAGGTTAGTTTTATGTTACTGCGTAATTCACAGCAGTGCTGCCCTGTGATGTTCCCTATTCATTGGACAGGGTGCAGCCACAGATGGACTTCAGTCAGGAGTTGTAAACCTGCAATGTAGTGTTACAGTGCTCAAATTGATGGGCTCAGCGACAGGGTAAAGACGGTTTCCCTCCAAATTGAGCCGCGCTCAATGACCCCTTTATTTCTGTTTGTTAGAGCACAGCAGAATAAAAATAAATCCTCAGCTTCTTGTTATTACAAAAAAATCTGTCGTAAAAATAAGCTGTCACGATTACGAGAAACCCTCCCTTTGTTACGAGATGCCAGAGACCTTATTTTTGTGAAATACTGCAAGTTTATGCCATTGGCCAGCAAATCCAGCCTAACGTGTAACATATGCTGGCAAGACTGTACACTCAAAATGGGCAATGGGCACACATGTATACATTTCATTTTAAGCTTGGAGCCTATTTGGTGCCATTTGCCTCCAGAAGTTGAATGATACACATACACAGATAGTCTTTAGTGCGTTAACCCGGCCACACTGTCAGGACTCTGCCATTTGCATTCTGATTGTCATCTGTTATCTGCACTTACATGTATCCGCATTTCCCTGTATCGTTTTGCATTATCCGATGTGAATCAACATTTTGTTGTTCAGCCGAGCAAACGGTAGTCTCAGCCATAGACACTCTGTGCATCGTATACTTCTGTGGGGTTTTTTTTGTGTGTGTGTGGTTTGGATGTGACCGCGGCGATATATAATGTACCGATACATTATATCATCTTCTCATTGCAGAGAGAGAGAAAGGAAGCGAGAACTTCACATCAAAACCAAAACTAACCTCAAACCAAAAAGCTCTTATTTGAGAGCTGACTCTGATCCTGTTCTCTCACAGCACTTGAAAAGAATGGAAGTGCCTGTCATTCTTTCTCCTCTCTCCTTAGCGCTTTCTTTCTTTAGACTGTCACTGCCACCGATGTCATCCACCATTTAACTTGGCCATGTGCTCTGTATAAAATGGAGCTTTTTGATTACTCGTATCCCTCAATAGGGCACATTGCACTCTATTCTGACTCTCAAAAAACCTGAACCAGGTAACAAGAGCTCCACAGCACGTAATTACCTGCCTCGGCTGTGCTGGAAGGTGAATCACACTGCGAATGTGAACTTGAACCGTCTGAGGGCCCTTGAGGCTTTGAGGATTTGACTAAGAACCAATTCCAGGCACAAACACTTGGTTACCAGTAGATAAGATCATTGGTGATTTTATCAGATGTACTTAAAATGTATGTGCACTCTGTTGTTCACTTTATCGCCCTGCTGTACCTCATCCATCAATGGAAAGCAGTGGTGCTGGTGCTTTCTGGCACAGGGGAAGCACAAGTGGTAATAATCTAATGGCAAAAGTTTGGAATCACTTGTCATGTTAATTAGTTTTATTTTATATTCAGTAGTAAGTAATATTCGGTAGTTATCCAGTAGTAATCTATACAATGTGAATTTAATATTGGACACTAGACCGAAAAGGTACAGTAGCTATTTTAGATGTTATGCGTAATAGTTTTCGAGAACAAGAAGAAAATGAACAGTGAATGTCATTTGTTTCCAGATTCTCAGTAATAGGGACTTTATTATTTAACACTTGAAGACATACAGGACTAGCATATTAGTAAACAGTACACGACCAGAGGTTCTCTGTTAGTGATCATTAGTGATCTGTTAGCGTTATTAGAACTCCCTTTCCTATGATAGTCACTGTAGCACACAGCCTCAAGAAGTTTGTTGCTTTTATAAATTGGCAGAAAACTATAATAAAAATATACATACATCATTATCAGTAAATAATTTCAAAATAAAGTAATTGTCAATAATAACCGAGTGATAATAATCTTCCTTTCCAAGACTATGTGAAATTGCAGTCTTGCAGTAAATCAAACGTAAATAACTCACTCCCTCACGTTGTCCACACAAGGTTGTCCACAAAGGGGAGCTGTCCACACTCTAGTAACTAGAATGAGAACCTTGTTTTACATTAAATGAGTCTGTTGAATCTTGCGGACATGTGAGAAGTGCATGCTTTCTAGGACTTTTTAGGGTACTACTTGCTGGTGCTTTTCATAATGAACATGTTTTGATGATGTTCATAAGGGCAGTTGTTGTCCTACTATACCTTTAGAAGATCATTTATTATTATTATCCCATATGTGCAAATTTGCGCTGTTACAGCAGAATATACAGTAAACAGATACAGAGCAAGAGGTAGACTAAAGTGCAAGTTATACAAAATATGAAATATAATAAATAACAAAATAATAATAATAATAACAATAAGAAACTATACAAATTTACATGTTATTGCGCATATATATATATATATATATATATATGCAATAACGTAAATTTGTACTGAAAGATATTACACAGATATTGTATAGAAATTGCACAGTTACGTTTTCTTATACCAGCTACACAAATACTGATAATCTGTCACCTAATACTGATGGTACGGACAGTCAGAGTGCATGAGTTGTAGTGATGTTGGCTGTCAGTACGAGATGTATACAGGTGATATACAGGTGATGAGGTGCAGCAGCAAGTATTGCACCGTAATTAAGTCACATTGAAGATATAGATAGAAAGGGTCCATATAGTGTGCTACAGTAGTGAGTGTCTGATGCTCTGCTTGGGGAGGTGCCAGTTGTAGAGCCTAACAGCAGTAGGGAGAAAAGACCTGCAGTATCTCTCCTTAACACACCGCAGGTGGAGGAACCTGTCACCGAAGGTGCTGGCCAGTGCTGCCACCTGTCTCTTGTAGTGGGTGAGGGGTGTTCTCCATCATGGATGCCAGCTTGGCCAACATCCTCCTCTCCCCAACTACCTTCACTGGGTCCAACGCACAGCCCAGAACAGAACTCGCCTTCCTGATCAGCTTGTCCAGATTCTTCCTATCTGCAGTCACGATGCCACCCCCCTCCAGCAGACAATGCTGTAGAAGATGGCTGACGCCACCACCCAGTCATAATGGATATTACAGCAAGTTTATTACAGAAATTACTTTTGAAATTTGACCATTGGACAAACTGACCATTCTGACTACCATTCTCTTTGAAATCAATGGCAAGAATGCCCTTGTGGTCTCTAGCTGTACACATCCCCATGCCACACGTTACCACTCAACCAAAATGTCAGTGCTAAGAATGATCAACCACCCACATAAAACCTTTTCAGTGGTGGTCCTATGATGGTTCATTTCCATTGATAGACAAGGTAGAGGGGGCTGAAAAATTGTACAGCAACAGATGGTGTGGGTGCTTCTGATTAAACGATCAATAAGTGTCAATACAAGACGAATTGTGCTTAAGCGTATGAAATGAACGACTGCACTGTTTGGACTACAGGTGAATGGAGTACCCCTTGTTGGTGAGACCCATAAGGACGTTCTGGTGTTCCTGAAGGAACTTCCCGTGGATGTGTTTGTAGTGTGCTGTCGCTTGATCCCACCCACTCCAGATGAAGACGACGAAGATGATGACGATGTTCAGTTTAGCCTCAAAGAACTTATCGCCGAGTTTTCAGAAAAGGTACAGTTTGTGTATTTGTGAGTGTGGCGGAGGGTTTGCATGGCATTTTGCTAGACTGTATACCTTTCGTTATTTTTGTTACTTCAACTTTGGTTTATTCTTTTTCATTCATAGTTTACAATGGGAAGGGCTCTTATTCTGCTGAACCGAACGTGTACTTACTTTGTTTTAACTTGAAGATCTTGATGTACTGCGTAGATACTATTAAATATTATTATGAGTTTCCAAATGTTCAAAATACCAGAGTTAAGCTCATTTAATACATGTTGGAGTGATAGTGTTGTTATTGAAGTGTATCATTACAGCCTTCCAAAGGATACAGATATCTGAAAGAAATGGCCGAAGCTTGCATTTTCTGACATTCTTAGGGATTTCGGTTAAAACTAGAAAAGTGCATTTCCTGTAGGAAACGCGGGATGGTTGCACAGCTTGCTAAGTGAGGAACGAGGGATGAGTAAACGAGTGTGGGTCAATATGGCTGTGGATTAGTGTTTGGGGGCCTGCCCTTAGAGAGTATGTGAAGTTTAGTGGCTCTCAAGCGAAGTAAACAGTAGGGTTTGGTTTGGGGCCAAAATGAATGGGACTCTATGGTAGGAACGAGGGATGAATAAACGACACATAGAGGAGTGCAGGTCAGTATGCCTGTGGATTAGTGTTTGGGTACCTGCCCTTTTTGAGTACGTGAAGTTTGGTGGCTCTCGGGGGATGGAAACAGCGAGTTTTGGGTGGATCCAAAAATGAATGGGACTCTATGGGAGGAAAAAGGGATGCGAAAAGAAAGACAAACGAACGAGTGCAGGTCAATCCAACACTGATTGCCCCGAGCTAGTGTATCTGAATGGCGTCTCTAGGTCGAGTGGAAGTAGGGTAGATGGGCACGCATTTTTGCATCCTATTTATTTTCTAATGGAAAAATTTCCGGAAAAATCCCTCCTACACGGAATCCGAGCATCCGATCAAAAAGCTGTATACAAGCACAACCATAACTAGTTCAGTCTTTGTCATGTTCCAGCCCAGGTTATTTGATCAAATGAAGTGAAAATAAGTTCACATCCTCTACAGAGAACGCAGTTCTGTACATTCTGAAGCATGACCGTGATTACTGTTGATTTGCTGAACTTAACATATGGGGGAAAATAAAACAGAAAATGTGGCCTCTGCAAAAGTTTTGCCACTTTTTGTATTTAGTTTTATTATTTTCCAATGCGTTTAATTAACTTAATAAAAATGTTGCACTACCATTACCATTAAAAATGCTATAAGTCTGTTCTCTGCAGAGAAATGAGTTTTTACCTAGGCATTTAACCAGGGGTGTTTAAACTTTGCATACAACTGTGTGCTATCCTTGAGGGCCCAGTAATAAAAACAGGACGAGGACGTGAGGTTAAAAATAGTCACATAAAGATGAATTATATCTGCGGTACATAAAACCACACAATAAAATAAAATGCCATATAAATCTAGAATATGGGCCCTGAATTTAATTGACTCACTAATTAATAATATGATTGCTTGTTTGGTGACACTCTGTGGTACCCTCTTGCTATGGCAGGCAGAGCCGAAGAACTGCGCCAGGCGGCTGAGTAGAGGAGGAGAGGATTGTGGGAAGATGGTGGTCCCTGCGCTATCCCAACAGGCCATGTGGCAGGATGAAATTCAGGTCTATGAGCTTCAGAAAGGGGAAGCTGGTCTGGGATTCAGCATACTGGACTACCAGGTGCTTCTGTGTGAATGTGCAGTAAAGAGAATCTTTTTCCCAACCCTGATGTCATATTTTAATTTTTTATGTTTTATTTATGTGAAAACTACAGTGGCCGAGAAGTGCAAAACAAAATTACAAAAACAAATTTACAAATGGAAAAAAAAAAATACATTGAAGAAAACAAAATAACAAAAACAAAAACAAATTTACAAACAAAAAAATACATTGAAGAAAACAAAATTACAAAAGCAAAAACAATTTCACAAGGGCAAAAAAATATTACATTTCAGAAAACAAAATTACAAAAATAAAAACAATTT
>CM067500.1:4318289-4344067 GCA_034552555.1 Semaprochilodus insignis
AAAAAAAACAGCTCATAAAAGATCAGATTTGACAGACTGAGTTGGGAAAATAACATTTTCTGAAGGTTAAGCACTTTCTTTGATTAATACTTTGACAAAAACGCCAAAGGACAAAACTACATTTTAAAAACGTTTCAAGACCTGACCTGAACTCTAGTCAGGGAAAGTGCCAAATACAGACATAACTTAGACAAAACTACAAATCGGTTATCTGAATGTGCTGTGGGTATCACAGCACCCACCTCAAACGCCCCAGATGTACTTGAGCATAAAGGGCAGGCATTGCGAACGAGTCTGACTTGGCCACAGTACAGCAAAAGTCTTTCTCTTAATCTTCTGGCTTTCTTTAGAAGTCAACCAGCCACAACCGATCTGCATCGGTTGGGCTCTGGTACTTTGTGACATCAGGAGGTAAGGAAAGACGGCACTCCTTAACCCTCGTCTCTCACTCGACAGACTGATCGAGTTTGAATTAACTTGATCCAAACACCAATTTGTCATGCTATTTTAGCTCGCAAATGCTGCCTTACATTTGTCTGATGCTCCATACTGCTCTGGCACAGCAATGAGCCCGATAGAGGTTGATAGAGGCTCCTGACGAGCCAGTTTTTTCACACTCAATATGAGCATAGGGGCAAACAAACTATAAACATAGTCCAAAAAAATGGTATTCAGTGATGAAATTCATAGGTCAAACCACTATTCGGACTTAAAGACAAACACAAACAACAAGACTTTGCAGGGAGTTACTGAGCAGATGGGTTTAAAAAGGCTACTAATTACACTGACTGATGCCATGCGTAACCACAAGCTCTCAAAATTCTGGTGAAAGGGACCTCTGGAGACAAGGAGGGAAATCCCCTGGGGCAATAGTGACATGAATACAGTATTTTTTAGTCTTTAGTGTTTCTACTGCTGTGCTGCACTAAATCCAGTGAGGACTAATTATGCTCTCTTGGAAATGAAACATGCAGTTTTTAGGTGTTCTTTAAGTACTGACCGTATACACGGTACACTCAGGAAAGCCTATTGTAATGTGATTTGCAGTGTGCCCAACACTACGGAAAAGTCTCAAGCATTTTGCGGTCCATCCATGTTTTGTTAATACATTACAGTACGGTAATATAGGGGAAGGGATTCCCAATTTCAGTCCTACACTGGGATGTGTTTATTTTTACATTTTTGTATTTACTTTTATGAGCTGACAATTGCATGTGGGTCACCAGAACTGGGATTAGGAGCAATTTCGTTTGATTACAGCATCACCCTAGGAGATGGTGTTCAAGTGATTTATTTTTTTTTTTACCAGCTATTGGGGTTCTTAGTGCTTTGATGAATCAGCTACACTCGTGTAATTTAAAGTCTGTTTATGTCTAGTATTTATACATCATTTATTCATCATTTTAATTCCCAGTCAAACTGGTCATTAAGTACTATGTTATTCTTAGCACCAGCAAAAAAGTAGAAAATTACACAGAAGCCCCAACACTAAATGTAATATGTAATTTAGTCTTTGCACCCCTTGCCTTATTGTAACGTCCATACGTTTCAGGAGACTTGGTTTTGGTTTTCAAAGAAATGTTCTGCTTCTTATGATTCATATAATCCCAAACACATTCAATGATGTGGAGTAGTCTTCTCAGAGTGGAAGAATGGACAAACTCCTGTGGAGTTTCAGATCAAGAATGGAGCTTAATTTGATAAACTTTACTAGTGGTGACATTGTGGTGGTCTACCAAGTCTTGAGCAGAGGTCCATTTTCTTTAAATCTTTTAATACTTTTTTTAAGTTTTGAAATTTTGAGTTTTAAAAAGTCCTGGTTTTCCTGACTTTCACTGTCCTTGTGCAAGTATGTTCTGTCTCATCCTCTCAGCAATCTCCAAACTGAATAATTAGTTTTGACTGGAAATGAAATAAATACACACACAACGACATATTAACTGCTTTTTCCAGAACGTATCAGTTTAATTTAAGTTGAATGTTTACGGCCCTCAAAGCCCTAGCGTGCATTTCTATGACTCTGGTCATTGTTCCCTACGCTTTGTTGTGAGCCAGTAACCCAGGCACATATAGTCTCTGGTTACCAAGACGTTTCAATAATTAATGCTGCTTGAATTCTAACACCGACCCCCCAAATTCAACACGTGTGTATTATAGTGCACTGCTCAGAATCTAGTGAGACCTTTCTAGAGGAAACGTACGGGTCTACACTGTATATTCTCTAATATAAAATCGAGTGTGTGGATTTTAATCAGGTCCATGTGCAAGAAAGAGAATGTAACTTAGTTTTGTTGTCTGTAGGAAAATGACACTCAGGACACAGGATCCTTTCTGACCAGCAACTGCCATTCCAGAGAAAGCAACCAGCTCTCCACAGTACAGGTAAATTTCTTAATCTGTTTGCTTCAGCTGGCAAAGGAAATGCTATTGTGCTATCCTATCAAATCCTTTTTTATAATTATAACATCTGTATTTAATTCCGTTAGTATTTTTGCTAAAGCTAAAAAACATCAGCTGCCCTTTACAATGTGCGGAAAATTAATGAAGACGATCAGGAGTAAAATTAAGCTACAATAATTTGCACTAAAGTTAAGAACCATTGTTTTAAGGTCTCTAAATCGAACACCAGTATTAAGCTTGTAAAGTAGCATGTGATGAGAACAGAATGGCAATTGTTATTAAATGGTATATTGTCAAATTTAAGCTAAATGTTTACATACACCTCAGTTTTTCATAGCTCCACACATTTCATGTCAACCAACTTTGCACATTTACTATGTTAAGTCAGTTACTCACTGTACCTTATCTCCAGCAGAGGTGATTTCAAAATAATGCAGTTTGGGCACTGGTATTAGCAAAGCATGGGCCGCTGTTTTGAGGTCTACCCCCAGATTTTTGATATGTTAAGGTTGGGGGACTGTGAGTGTATTTAGCTTGCGCCTATTGAGGTGTGTTCAGAATCATTATTTTTATTGTCAATCATCTTCAACTATTTTATTGAAGACTGTGAAATCTGCTTCCAGAATTTGCTGGTATTTCATTGAATCCATTCCTTCCTCTACCAGTGAAATGTTCACTGTGCCACTGGCTGTAACACAAGCCCAAAGCATGATCGACCCGCCCCATGCTTATCAGTTGAAGAGGTTTTCTTTGCGTTCAATTCCACGACAACTTCAGTCTTTGCATGCAAAAAGTCCTATTTTAACTTGATTCAATTATCAGTCCATAGACGTTGCTTCCAAAAACGCATCAAACTTGTTTACATTTTCCTTTGCAACCTTCTGATGCTGAAGTTTGTGGTGAGGATGCTGGAAAGGTTTTCTTCTGATGTATTTGTGCTGGTGTTGTGCACCACCATTCCGGAGTCTGCTAAATCTTCCTGAGATCGTTCTTATCCAGTCAGTGTTAGTATTTGGTTTGTGGGTCTCTTACACACTTTCCACTTTGGTCCCCACATTTTCTATAGCTTTCAGGTCAGTGTTTTGTGACTTCAGTGCTTTGTTATCTTTAAGCAACTTTGGAGGGATGCTTAGGATCGTTGTCCTACTAGAACCTGTGACCAAGTTTTAACTTTCCGGCTAATGTCTTAAAGCGTTGGTTCAGTATTTTCAGATCCTCATTGATTCTCATGATGCCTTCTTTTGACCGAAGTGCACTAGTCCCTTTTCAGCCAACCCCTACAACATGATGCAGCCAAGCCCTAGCTCTTGGTATGGTGTTTTGTTGGATTAGAAGTCTCACATTTGTCCCTCTAAACATAGAGCTGATCAATTTGTTTTTTGATTTGACCAGAGAAGTAGTGATCAGCTGCAATCTTGGAGTAGGAACATCTTACCTGAACAACAGCCTTTCGGGCTATGGCGATATAAGTCTCTCTTAATGGTGAATGTTGATACTTTGATACTGGGTTTGCACATGATATCAAGAGCAAAATGCACTGGCTTTAAAGGTAGGCTGTTAAAGTTGTTGGCTAATCAGCTAATAAGCTTTTTAACAGCTATTATAGCAATTTCTGGACTCAACTTTTTGTATGTAAACTTTTTACGCACTGAAAATTTGGTATAAAATGCAGGAATTAAAGCTGACTCTAAAATTACCTCAAACAAATGAAGTAGAGAACCCTAACGGCTTGCCTTGGTAATATAAAATGTGTTGTGAAAATTATGGCATGTTTTAAATGTCAAGTAGTTCAAAGTAAATGCAGATCATTAGCATGCAGATATTAGCTCGCTGCACCATTTCGTTCCTTGTATAGATTATCCCCATGAACTCACCTATGAAGTCATTGCATCATTGTGGTTTAAATGTTGTTTACAAGTAGTCAATCGGTCAAAGGGAAAGTGTTTTCTTTTTTCCACTGACCTACTTCACTGCAGTCACTCTAGACTCAAGGGTTTAAATGGTGGGATATTTGTTCACGGGATACGTGTGACATCATTTCTTATTTACACTCATACAGGTTTAGGTTTACTAAAGACTCTGAGCTAGAGAGTGACATTTCTCAAGAAATCCTACGGGACTCCCTGAGAAAGACATGTGGCTTCCTGCCGTACACGGGCTACAGCAACCACATTTTGGATGCTGGAACGGACCAGAACAAAACGATCTACAGCGTTCGTGCTTAATGCCCTATATATTTAATTCTCATTATCATAATTGTACAGCATTACACCATATCATACCGGTTCGTTCGCAGAAGACCCGAGTACTATTTGAAAAGGTGCAAATGAGGTACCTAACAAAGGAACCAGGACTTGAAAAAAGCATTACAGCTTTGGGCAGGATAGGTAATATAGGATAAAGCAATGTAGGAAAAAAGGTGAGGAGTATTCCATGTTCTTGTGCCATAATAAAGTCCCCATGCAATTAGTGGCTATATTTATGTACATCATCACTTGTTGGCGGTATAGAGAGAGATGCAAAACTTTTACTGTAACTTTTACGTTGAATAGTTAAGTGTGTAGAAGATGCACTGAAGATTAAACATTCTTTTCAACGTCTTTTAAACAAGATCAGTGTAGTTTTTTTTTTAAACACTTTAAAAAGGAAAGGTGAACCATGCAAAAGTTTAAGTAACCCAAGAGATTTAAGCTCTTAGATAACTTTTTACCAAATTCTTGACCCTTAATTAGCTTGTTACGGCGACAGCCTGTTCACAATCGTCTGTTAGGAAAGGAAACGTGATGCCGTTTTTCAAAGCTCCTTAAACCTTGTCCCCACCATCGACCATCAAGAGGCACAAGCTAAAGGTTTTGGCATGGCCCTCACACTTCAACATCCTGAAAAATCTGTGGATAGACCACCAAAGAGCAGCGCATGCACGACGGCCCAGGAATCTCACAAACTAGAAGCCTTTTCTGAGGAAGAATGGGACAATCGGTTATTCGCTATTTTTTCAATATTCCTCATTGATTCTCATGAAGCCTTCTTTTTTTTCCAAAGTCCACCGGTCCTTTTTCCACCCACCAGAACATGATGCAGCCAAACCCATGCTTTAGAGTTGGGGTGGTGATCTTTTCTCCACAATCCTTGATCTTTCAAAAGGATAGGTCTTTGTCCTAGTGTCTTTCTTACACAGGTAATGATCCTAAACACACGTCAAAATCCACAGTGGATTACTTCAAGAGGCGTAAGCTGAAGGTTTGGCACGGCCCTCATAGTTCTCCGACTTAAGCAAAGAACAGCACTGAAACTGGCCCAAAAATCTTACTGAACTGATCTTGCAAGGAAGAATGGGCAAAAATCCCCATTCAGAAAAACTGAAATACTCTTAGCTACAAACAGCGTTTATAGGCTGTGATACTTGAACGTGCAGGGTGCCTAAACTTGTGCTTCAGGCTTGTTTATTTTCGAAAAATAAAAGATGTGAACAAAAAAAGTAACGTGGCTTGAAATATTGAAGAAATGTGCCTTAATGCCTTTATGCCTTTTGGTCATCCCTTACTCACCTAGATGTAGACAGTAACAGAAATTTTGCATGCACTTGTATGACACTATGTGGAAATTCAATCCGAGTTATTTTTTTGAAGAACGTTTTCCAACAGACTTAACCAAAAGTAGGTCAGGAAATGCGCCCAGTGCAGTGGTTCCCAACCCCGGTCCCAGTCCCTGCCTGCGTGCAACTCAGCTTTTGAGCTTAAATCTTTCTCTAAGGTGTGGAATACAGAGGACAAATTTGAGACTTGCCTATAAGAACTATCCACAGGGCCTGAGGCCCGGCGTCTAGATCAAAGGTTTGCTGACTGTTAATCGTGAGTTTTAGGAAGAGTATATAAGGAAGAGCTCGCTGTCAGCATTTCCTAGCTATGAGACCAAGTGTAAAGAATTGAGTAGTGCATATGATTAATCATACTTTCATGAATGTAAGTTGATTTCTTGATGCGATTTATTCATTTCAGTACTTTCTTTACTCTGCTTTTATACAGACTCAACTCTTTCACAGAAGGCCAGAGTGACTGATTTGTGTGCTGCGATTGCTTTTGTAGGAAAACTCTGTACTGCAGAGCAGCAGAATGGAGACGGGTACTAAAGTCAGCCCTCATCAAGCCAGTGGCCTTGAGGAGAACATCACTGTGGTCAGGGGCAACGCCAGCTTGGGTATGTTCACGGTGCTCGCTGTGTGCCTGTGCTTCTGTGTGTACATTCTTGGCAGGGCTGTGCTCAGTGGGGTGGACTATCTGAGAGACCTATAAACACATTTCTGTAACTTTGTGTGTGTCTGTGTGTTTAAGTTAACGTCTAATGTATCTGTATGTCCGAATGTCTTGTGTGTGTGGTGGGGGAGGGGTAATTCACTGTTTAGTTTACTGTATATCGTATCAAAGTGACACTGAAACTGTGGAAACAGTGAATATTTTAAATGGAGCTCAGCAGAATGGTTTTGCTGCACTGTTTAAAACATGCTGCAAGATTTCTCTGCAAGATTCTAGCAATTTCCCAGATCCCAAAGAATGGGATTACTGAAATAGTTACTGAGTGTCTTTTAAGCACAAAGTCACTAGTTAATTGTTAGTCTTTTTGATAGCCACAAGTAAGATATCAATGTCATTCTGTAGGCATATAAATATACTTGTATTTTTATTAGTACACTCATGTAATGGTGAAAATACATATATGTGAATTATTTTTGTAGTTTGTTGTCTGTTACAATTCATAGTAGGATAAACTTGTTGATATACTTCAGGATCCAAAAACACTTATTATGAATAATTGCCAATGTGTGTACTTACAAATTAGGTTAATTCATAGTACAGTTGTTTAACAGACTTAGCTACAGACAGAAGCCACCCAGAGCTTCTCTAGTTCAGTCTAAAGTTCTTAGAGTTTGCCTCACCTCTCTCAATCAGTCTTCCCTCATACTACCACCAAATGTTGAAGGCACTGACCAAACGATAAAGAGACTTATATAGAATATGCCTCTACTTCTGGCCCCACACCTCATAATCTGAGAGCAGTCTTTAAAATTTCAGTATTGTTTTTGATCAACTGTTGATACAAATGAATATTAATTGGGCTCGAGATGAATGTTGACAGCTGAGAGCTGTTTAATTCCTCAATCTGGACATGAATGGTTTTAATTTAACATCACAAATAAGAATTGACTTGCAGATAGGACAGATTATACTGGACCGAATATTATAATTATGTGTATTTCTTTATTTCACCAAATGGGTTTAGGCAGTCACAGTAATAAGCTTTGTTACGTCTTCTATTCTTCGTACTGTCTTTTCAACATTGTCCTGTGATGTCTTTGTGTGTGTCACGTTGTCTCTTACTGTCCTGTCAAGCCATTGTATCTAATGCACTATGATTGTATTGTAATTTGAATGTATCTTAAAAGGAAAAATAAACATTGAATTGAATGTCGACATTGGTGATGGTAATAAAAGATTTCAGCAATCACTAGATTGATTGTTCTCAAATTCTGTACGACCATAGTGTTGCTTTCCTGTTTCGGTTTTGCATGCATCTGTCTATTCACTGTTGTGTGTCCTTTATTATATATGTGTGTATATTAGACATATACATAAATGCAGTGTGTCAGTTTGTAGTTTTGAGATGACAAATTTTTTGTACCATTATTTAGAACATAGGCAATATGTAGCATATAGCTTAGCGTATAACATAGTATATATCATAGCACAGCACATAACATAATAGGATAATACATATAAGAGATTCAACATCTAAATATACTAACAAATAATACAGATGGGTGACAAACTTAAGGAACAAACAACATGAAGTGTCCTAGTAAGGTGTTTGAGCCACAGGTGAAGTCCCAGAATAGCTTAGTACACCTTGACATAGATTCTACAAGTCTCTGTAACTGTACAGTTGATGTTTTGATGATGTAGGAGAACATTGTCTTCACAGAAGTTCAGAATCTTCCATAGGTTTTATAGCTGGGTTTAAAGTGCAGCTGTGGTGGCTTTGAAGGTCGTATTTGCAACATTTTCATACACATCAAACCATTCGGTGAACCCTCTCCCATCTACTACTGACTATCTACTACTATGAAAATGTCAAGATGATTGGACCAATAGAAATTCAGTAAAATATCACTACATTAACACACATTGAAAGTAAAGAACATATTTGCCTTCTCTTGTAAAGTTAGCATTTTGAGTCCTTGGATTGTTTTGTGGTTACTCATACCGCTAAGGGGACAAGAAGACCTAAGCTGTGCCAGTAAAATGCACCTCCTCCTCCCCTCCACACAGCATAACAGGGCCACCTGATCCCCTCACAGTAGGGTGGTCAAGCATTCAGGTCTGCGCCACACATGCACTCTCGTGGGAAAAGATGACTCATCTGATGATACCGTTTTTTGATCATTCTCTGTAGAGCCATGTTGATGGTTTTGGCACTATCGATCTCACAAATGTGCCTTAGTTTTGTAATGAAAGGTTTATGCATTGCAGTCCCATTATAATATCTCTCCCATTGTAGCTGTGGACAGACTGTTCTTGCTGACTCAGTCTGATCGTGTCCTTCAAAGTGATTCCCAGTTAGCCGAGGAGCACTTTCTTTCCCGTTTTTCTTCATATGCCGCACAAATGCACGAGCATCACACCCTGTGAATGTGCACTTTGAGCAGCAATGTCCGACCCATCTACTGATGTTTTTTTAGTTTGATCTGAATCCAGATTTAGTCACCGTTCTTGTTGAAACATCAGCCAGTTGAGCAGTCTTTGTGACTGAAGCTCCTGCCGTCCGTGCCCCAGTAATGAACCCCCTTTCAAAGTCACTTAGTCACTTTTCTTCATGCCATCTTGATCCATAATTGAGGTCAACTGGGCCTGCTCAGCATTTTAATACATGACATGGCGCATAGTAGGATGTTAATTACCTCTCTGGAAGCATCTGCACTTGTTATTGTTCTCCACTCGTTTATTCGGGTTTTTTTTTTCTTCTTTGTCACCCATCTGTAAATATATGCAGTTCTGTGCAAAAGTCCTCAGCCGTTCACTCTGTGTATTTATTTCCCAGTCAACCTGTCATTAAGTACACTTTCAGCAGATTTCTCAGCTGATATTGCCATAAAAACCAGGTTTGAAATAATTAACACTGAGAGTGGTAAATAGAGTAAATGGGACTCCTATCAATTGTGCTAAACTTGATAGACCCCCAAAACTGTCACCTTCCAATAAACGGTACTTAGGCTCTGCTCTTGCTTCAGAAAAAAAATTCCGTCCATCTTCCGTCCGCTGTGAGAAGATATTAGACTCAACACTATGGGTCTGAAAGAATGTGTAGCTGTCAAGAAGGACATGGACAGAGCAAAGAAAAAATCTAATTTTAACAAGAAGCTGCTGGTGTTCCCTGAACAATGAGCTGAGCCCATGTTTGGGATTACTTGGCCTCTAGAAAGCAGAAAACACAACCTACTTCTTACCCTGTATTCACAAAACTAAAAGCAAGTCTCCAAAGATGTTGAGGCTTCTGTGTAGTTTTCTGCTTATACTTCATAATAACTTACACTTCATGTTCATTTTGACTGGAAGGTAAACAAATGAAGTGCTGTCTTTGACCTTCTGCGCAGCTCTGTATGTATAAACAGCTTAAACATTCAGGTCGAAACTAGACTCATCTTTTTTAGTTAACAACACTGAGAACCTACAGGGTAGATACCGAGAACCTACATGGTAGATTGGGTAAAATAGTTGGTTTCAGACAGTCAGCACAGTCTGCCACACACAAAGAAACTAAGAATAGAACTGTCACTTATAACAGGCTCCACTGTATGTGTATGTGTGTGTGCGTGTGTGTGTGTGTAGGTATGACAGTGAGTGCTATAAGGGATGGCTCAGGTATGGTCATCCGTTCAGTGGTTAACGGAGGTGCTATCAGTAAGGATGGAAGGCTGGCAGTAGGAGATGCTATTGTAGCCATCAACGGAGAACCTGCCACCAATCTTACCAATGCACAGGCTCGAGCCATGTTACGGAGACATTCACTTTTTGGACCAGACCTCAGGTATATATACCCACACAAACACACTAGTTTGTGTTTCAATCTTTGTGAGATCTTTTCACTGACAACTGAAAGAATGTAGCTAAGTGCTACTGTAGCTACACATAACCCAACCATAACTTTCACCTCAGTGGCCAAAAGAAAACCTAAATGAGGAGAAATACACGTGCACAGAGATCATTTGTGATACTACACTTGTCAGGACTTCCATGTTATTTTGTAGTGCTCAGAGAAGGAGAACTCACATACGCACACACACACAGTTTAGAGCATTTTGCTTGAGAAGCGCTCTGTATTCATTTGGGGTTGTCAAAACCATTGAAGGACAAATACACATGCACGGACACAAGTTACAGTGTTACAATGCTATACTTACGAAGACTTCAGTCCTTCTGAATCCTTGTGGTCCTCAAAAGTATAGTACATAGTACATACACGCACCTTCCTAAACTTGGAAATACCATGCTATTAAGATACTCCATTATTTGACCAAACCAAGGTGCATTTATAATCATAACCAGCATACAGGTAGTATTACAGACGCACTTATCTATTAAACTTAATACCAGGCGCGCGCACCAACTGGGGCTTCCATGTTCAGTGTTTAAAGGCCAATATGATGAAAAATACTTTTTGTACACATGTAAATATTTCTGAAATTTTGAAATGTACAATTAGGTTTCCTGCACAAATCGACCTCGAAAACCATGTGGGGGCTAAGCTTCATTTCTGTCTAAGCCGTCTCTGGTTTTCTCTACACTCTCAGAAAAGAGGTACGAAACTGTCACTGGGGCAGTTACCCCTCGTCACTAAGGTGGTACCCACCAAAGGGCGTCTCAATATTTTAGTTCAGGAGCAATATTTTACCTTAATGAATTCTCTACAAACAGTGTCCTGCCTCCAGCCTTTTTATTTTACTGTTATGGTTAAAAAAAAATATATGTACAAATATATATACATATTTAAGGTGCATAGTTAGACTGTAAAAGCATTGTTGTACCACATTTGTATATTTTTTTTTGTTCATTGGTGAATGAAAAGTGGATCTGCACAGTATCTATTTTCTGTGGTGAACGAAAATGCTCCAAATCCAATATGTACTGTACAAACATTTTTGTCCAAATGTTGCTGGATTCCTTTGAGTTACAAGTTCATTAACGAGCTGAAACACTACAATTGCCACTTGCAAGCTAACAATGCTGCGCCCCGAACGGCACATTGGAATTCTGTTCAAAATACCCTCCACAAAACAGCAAGCTTTGTCAAAAGAAAGAAGAAGAGTTGTTACATTGCTTCGGCAGTAATCGTCTATGGTTCGACTAGCTGGTGCTGTTAGACTTTATTTTAAGCAAGGTCTTTTCAGTGTGTAGGATTGGTAGCTCGCTTGTTGTATGAACGTGGCATTATTGATGTTTTGCCGGTTAGACAATAGTGTAATTCAGAGGGTCCACTGACACTCACAAGATAATTGCACACATTCGTTTTTGTCATAGAGAAAACCAGCTCGGACCTGAAGTCGGTAATAAGCTTTTGGATGACGCATGGCTTTGGAGGTCTATATGAAAACTCGGCTGCAGAATCAACAAAGAACTGTAAAAAAGGATTGTAAGGCAGGACATAGAACATCCAGTCTGAAATTTGCAGAACTGTAAAGTCACTGAAACAAATGTTTGTTTCATTTTAGTTTGTTTCATTTTAAAGGGCAAAAGGAGGTTTTAAATGGCCATGAAAAATTAATTACAGCAGCTTTTGATGCACTAAATCATACAAGAGATAAATGTGGCTTTCAGAGAAAGAAATACAAGAAGTGTGTAAAATATGGACCCCTTATAGTTCCTAATATGGTTCCTAATGGGTCATGTAATTTCTGGAACATCATGTAAGGTCAAAGGATTTGATACTTATTATTGGCCAAGTCATGGAATCTCGGGGAATTATGTTTGCAGCATCTTTCCGTTTATCAAAATGTTAATCAAAACATTTTCATGTGTTTCCCGTATTGTGTTGTTCTCATGGTTACTTGATGTTTCTATGCCTATTTACCCTCAACCTTCCTACTCATCAACACCTGGCAGTCACTTCAGTCGAGATATGCAGTCTCCTCTAACTGCTAACAAAGGCAAAATGTGAATTCCAATAATGGATGTGCAAGTGAAAACATTTTTTGTACTCAAAGTTTTGTATTGAAAGCTCACAAACTGATGGGCTGAAAATACTCCGGCTATTTCTTGTCTGCTCAGCACAAAGCCGACCTGTTTTCCCCTTCTTTATGGACATGAATTCGGCTTTTTAGTCACAGAACGTCAGTTAGTAAGGGATAGTCATGACATTTGACTTACAGTGGGAACGCTGTCCCTTGAATAATTTCTCTACTTTGAACAACTCTGACTCAAGTCTTTATCAAGCCCTGTCTGAAAAGTGTTATTGGATGTGTCCCTGGAAAAAGAACTTGTGAAGAAAAGCATTTCATTGCTATGGGTTACATACAATGAACAAAATCGTTCTCGGTTATGCTTTGGGTTTTTTTTATGCTGGCTTTTACTTATCCATTATTCCTCCTGTTTGGCATCGACAGTGTCACGTATGTACCCGCGGCTTTCCTTGATATGCACCGAGCCACCATCATCCAGACAAAGCAAGAGGCAAACACGGACCGAGCGGCCACCATCCAATCAATACAGATGATCAAAAAGGAGCAAGCCAGCATTACCCAGTCAGGCCAGCGGCAGCAACACACTCTCAACACAGCCTTTTTTAAGAAGCTGTAAGACTAATTAACCACCTTCTGCTCATAGTGTTAACCTCACTGTGATTTATTCAGTTACGCTGTTTTCGGAAACAGTTCAACACGTTCATCAGCACTTTCAGTTTGTACAGCTACACACAACTAATCACAATTAATCGCAGACTAAATTCTGAATAACTACTTTTAAATGACTTATTAACAAACATCAGATGAACAGTGTTGCACATGACTCACTGCTCCTCTCTAAAGGTTATAGATTATAGGTACGTTATAGAAATAGATTGATTGCCAGGAGGATTCCATTCAAATGAATGTATTTCACAAATGAATCATCTTTTGCTGAAATTTGCCATTTTAATGATAAATAAGTTGCATGAATCACGTAAAAAGAGAATTTGTAAAGACAGCAAAGTCTCATGACTGGCAAAGTTAGTTTGGTTTTCGCTAGTGACTAATCGTTTTCAAAGGATAGATGTCAAATATAAATACAGCCTTTTTAAACTCGTGGTACACTTTAATTTCTGTGAGCTGCTGAAATATTTCTTGATCCTCAACATTTAAAGAAAACCCAGTCAAATAATAGTATTATCATTTATGCGGTTGGATTAACATCTTTTAGGTACATGTTTACATCCCTGTCTTCCACACTAGAGGCAGGTTTTAACTCTGTACGTTTTAACAAGTCATCTGTTTGTCTTAGCAAATGTACCTCTGAAGAAACCAACGTGGACGCAGGGAGCGTGAACGGAAAAACTTGGGGAGAGAAGGAAAAAGTAGAAAGCCTGTCACAGTGCGGACATAGGGATGATCGAGAGAGGAAAGAGGAGGAGGAGGAAAGCGTGTCGAATAACACCGTTGGCTCACGGCAAGCAAACGGACAGAGAGAAGAAAGGACGGAAAAAGGCACCGAGAGTGAGGCGCTCCAGAGTACTGATCACGATTTATGGAGTCAGCCCCGAAGGTAAGATCTAGCCACAAAGACAAACACAGTAAAGTGTTTCATTTAACCTGATTCAACTTGTCAACCAATTTCCAGTCCCCTTCAGCTGAACTGAAATGTTGACTTCTGCATTGTGTCCTGTTACCAACAGCATCTCATGAAAGTGATTTCAGAAGGCTAATTATAGCCGTGAACCTATTTATGTTTCTCAGGGTGACGCTGATCAGGAAGAACAGGGAAAGTCTTGGCATCAGTGTAATTGGTGGGCGTGGCATGGGTCGTCGCCTAAGCAATGGAGAAATGAGGCGGGGAATCTTCATTAAACACATAGCGGAAGAGAGTCCTGCAGCAAGAGACAGTACACTCAAACCTGGAGACCGAATATTACAAGTGAGTAAGAAGGTTAACTAACTGCATTGTCTCCATCTTGTGGCCACATGGTATACTACATACATATGTACATTTGCTGTACAGTTGTCAGGATATTTGTGCCGACCGGTTTCAAATGAGTAGTGGCTGTGCTTACTTATTTAAGCAATAGCTGGGCAAAATCAGCTGAGACATGTCTAGTATTCAAAGTTTGCTTGTTGAGTTTGGAACCAAAGCTAATGTGGCTAACAAGTAATACAAGTTTACACTTTGCCAATAGGCTGTGTTCAGATCCAGCTTTTTGTTTTTTTGCTGGAAGTTTTTATAAGATATATATAACATATTTATAACAATTGGCAAGTCCCAGAACAAGAGCTTTTACTGTTTATCCAAGTGCTGGTGCTCAAAGCAGAAACAACCTTATCTCAGTTTTGATGGATGTTTGTGTGACTATTTCCCAACCGTTATCTTGCTAGCAAGCTGTTTCAACATATCCAACTAACCCACAGTCAAGTGAAAATAAAGACACTCCATTTTATATGTAGCTTTTTATTTATAAATATGATCATACCAATATTTGATCTTGTTCTTCATCACCGACTATAGCTAGATAAGGGCTTTGCTTTGTAAAAAGACGTTTTACAAGCTGGTGTTTCCCCATCTGGCTGAAATAACCTCTATTAGATGTCTCTTAATACTGCTCTCTGATGTCACAGAGAAAGTTTTGCCCACTCCTACATGCAGAAACTGTTCAGCTGTGTGAGGTTCGAGGGGTTTCGTGCACGCACAGCCCGTTTTAGATCACCCCACAGCATCACATAGGGTTAAGGTCCTGACTTTGACTTGGCCGTTCCAGAAATCTCCCTTTCTTTCTTTTGAGCCATTCTGTTGGGAATTTACTGGGAAAGCTTTGGGTCACTGTCATGTTGTGTGGTCTACCTATGGTCTTGGTGTTCTTTGGAAAAAAGAACGTCTTGCCCGGATGTTTTTTTTTTTTTTTTTGGACACAAGTGTGTTCCTCCTTGCACACCTCCCATTAAAAAATGAATGCAGCATCTTTCTAATTGTAGACGCATAGATGCATGGACTTTGACCTCAGCTGTGACTAGGGCTACCTGTAGGTCCTGTTATGACATTTAAGAATTGTCGTTGCTGCATGAACTTGCTAGGAAGGCCTGACTTGGTCATGATGGTACTTGTGTGTTCTCCACCTTATTTTCTGGGCAGTGGAATGACTGCTTGCTAACTGTGTTGAATTTTTTTTAAATCCCTTCGTAGACTCGTGCATCTACAGTCTTCTTTCTAAAGGCCTCATAGAGTTCTTTGGCACTTGCCGTTGTGGTACCACTCACGTCGGCAATCAAAAAGCAAACCAAACCAGACCAGATGTTCTAATACTTTGCAGCTGATGCAGTGCACCTGACTTTCATTGTAGACATTTTAAGTCATGATACATTTGGGGGAGTCTTTTTCACATGGCTGTGGCTAATCTAGCTTTTTGGTTGCTTTCACCTATCCATCATTGTGTCACTCTGTACATGTTCGCTGATGTTATCATAACCTGATGGTGTGTGAAGAAATGAATCCGCTAGGAACGTACAGCTTTATTCAGTTTGAACTCATTATTCATTGGGTCTTTAACAAAGCCAAACACATCCAATTCTGTTTCTTAGTAAAAAAAAGAGCCTGTTAGCATTTCTAAATCATCACACCTTTGCCTCAAGCTGCATCAAGTTGTTAATAGGGATGGGCTGACTGATACTGAAGTAATAATNCTTTAGTGTCATTATACCAATACAGGGTTGTACAGTATAACAAGACACTGTCAGACTACTTCTCCAGTGCAGTAATTAAAAATTAGATATATAAGTACGTAATAGTGCAAAGACAAAGAGAGAGAGACACAATGCAAGATGTGCAAGAGCACTATTTGTACATCAGAATGTTAATAGGACTAGCAAATGTACAAACAGCAGTTAGCATATGCAGTAGAGCGAAATACAGCTTAGTGTTAAGTGTACATATAGGAAAATACAATATGTTGAGGTAGTCAGGTGTGCAATTAAGCATGTGGTTGTAAACAGTCGATGTGTATACAATAGTGTACAGTCCAAGTAGGTGTTTTCTTTTAGCAGTAAACTGAATATGCTTAAGTATTAGTAAGTGATATTATCATGTCTGCTTCTCACACTTACAGATACAGACTTTATCTTTAAAACTGAACAAATTTAGAAGCACAAGTCAGTTTTCAATTCTCTCAGGCACATGCACAGATGGACCCCAACTAACAATGGATAACCTTAGGTTTGTATGCTGGAGGTTGAAGTTAAAGTCCCAGTTTGTACAGTAAAGCTATCTTTACTATCTGTACAGTAGAGCTACAGTCTCTGGGAAACGTAACATTGGGTTTGTTGTGTCAGGTTGGCAGCGTAGATGTGAGTGATTTTACTCATGAAGAAGCAGTGGAAGCTATTCGCCGGGCAGGGGACAAAGTGGAACTGTTAGTGCAGAATCCCCAGGTAATACACATGCACACACATCAACTGGCCACTTCATGGTAACCATCTCCTTGTTTCTATAGCCACTGCTCAACTGACATATAGTAGCACTGTTTAGTTCTACAGTATGGACTGTAGTCCATCTGTTTCTCTGCATACTTAGTTTCTTTCCTTCTATTCTGTTCTGTATTCCATAGGGTTTTTTTTCCTTTACTATCCATCAATTCAATCAAGTGATATGATTATTGCAGTATACTGTGAATATTGTCAGTGCCTTAGGAAGACCAAATGACGTTGCATTACAAAGCGAGAATAATTTGACTTGTTTAATTGTAATTAGTCTTGCACTGTAGGTTGAATGCTGATTACATTTTTTTTAAGGTGGCACTTCTGTATGTTTTTTGTCTGTTCTAACTGGTCAAATCACAGACAAAAAAACAATATTGTGATGTGCAGTGTATTGAGGACATTGCTTTAAGTGTTGTAATGTTATATTTTTGCCATATTACATTATAATATTACAAGTTTTTTCATTGCTATTCTTTAAATACAGGTGTCAGACCCTGTTGCCAGGCAGGATGAATGGGATCTGTCCCAAGCCAACCATGAAAATCACTTGGTATATGAACGTTTTCCATTTTGCCTGTGTTTGTGCTGGAAAGCTGTGTGTGGTTAGCATCCTAATTTTTTTCTTTCCCCTGTAGAAGTGTGACAATCCGAGTCTACTTGTACGCCTCTCCCCTGCCAACCCTTTCACCCCCACCCCATTTAAGGTTTGCTATTAGTCCTGTCTGTTTGTGTAGTTTCAGCTACTTTATAGCTCCACTGGATCTACTTTTAACCACCATCAACTCAGTTTCATAATAATAACACTTCAGTATACGGGGACATTACACTGACTGGCTATGTGCACCTGCCTTGTATCTACACAGGTGTGCATTTTATTAGGGCCATTTACCATATAGGTGCACTTTGTAGATCTGCAATTACATCCTGTTGTCCATCTGTTTCTCTGCATACTCCTCTTTACCCTGGTCTGTAATGGTCAGAACCCCCACATGACCCCTGCAGGTCCTGGTCTCTAAAGAACAGCAAAAAATATATCTTTATGAGTACACTACAAAGTTGCAGCTTTATAACGGGGCCGAATTAAAGATTATTAATGTTTCAAAAAAGTTGAAAGTATCACAAAGCAGCAAGAATGTAAATACTTCATTGTTTAAAACATAAAGTAGACATTCGGTCATAATTATTAAGACTTAGGTTTATGCAAATATGCTTTATATTCAAATTATAAGACTTTTGACTTATAATTATGTTATATTTATAAGCATATTTATATTGACTTATAATTAATGGTTAGAATTCTACATAGTCGTTTGTTCTTTAGTGGTAGTAGCTTAGTTATTTAAATGGTATTTAATGCTTATTGTTACAGCTGGATTGAAACGTCCTTCACTTTTATTTAAAGTTAACCAGGAAATGTAATTTTAAATTCTGTAAAAAAATAAAAAATAAAAAAAAAAACTGGAGATGCAAGGTTTTGTCCCAACAGCAGTGATATGCACCTATTATGAAATTATTAACAGTTGCCAGCAGTTCTTAACGAAGTCTTAATTTCATATCATGGCCAGTTTCTGATCACAGGACTGACACTGAGCAGATATTGTTCGGGTTGTGGATCATTCTCAACACAGCAGTGTTATTGGGGTTTTTGCACAGCAATGTCTTGCTGCTAGGTTAAGAGTGTTCCACCATTGGGGGAAAAAATATATCAGGTCAAGACGGGTTAGAGGATGACAAACACAAACTGTGCGACAGATGGGCAACAGGCTCCAACTGTACACCAGCAGATGAATCTGTAGGGTCGGGGTTTCTACTTGAACAGTGAGTGTAAATAAAGTAAATGACATTGTACAAGAACTGACAATATGGAAATAGTAACTTGATACATTTTCTGCTAGCTTACAGGTAACAAGCTGTTAAAGAAATCTCCCCACCCCGTCCCACCTCCCCTCAGGCTGCCCTCAGGGCCTGACAGCACGGTAACGGATGGAGTGACAAGTAAGAACGTTTTAGAAAGGCTGGGCGGTTCTCCAGAGATTATACAGCAAGGCGAAGAGGATCGGGCTTCGTACTGGAGTACGTATGTGTGTGTTTGTCTGCTGGTGCCTAAAAACCAAGTTTAAAGATTTCAAAGTGATCTCAAACTGTTCGTAACTTACGCTCAAGGTATCAGCATACGGCAATGACAAAAGGACGTATATGAGTTCGTGTTCCATTTGCTCTGTCTCTGTGTATATTAGCATTCACTGGTATGTGCTGGTATTTACCTGCATCACCATGAATTATTCATATTGATTGCACAGAAAGTTGCACTACGTTTTATCTGAAAATAATTAGTATGTAGTTGCATTTGTAGGTTCATTATTACTGACTGTGGCCAATCTATCATAATTTGTGTTATTCAGCCTCTAGCCTTTCATCAGCGGTCAGTTACTGAACACAGGATGCTGTTGGCTGGACATTTTTGGATAGAGTACAGTCCTCAACACAGCAGTGACACTGAGACGTTATGAAAATTAAGCTAGAAATTTGGGTGGGCATGCCAAATGACGTTTTGTTGATTTTCTATGTTAAAGTTAGCACATCCTCGACAGGGAACACATTTCACGTTTTTTAAAGAACACTTACTGTTAATTAGCTGAATTTAGCATACTAGAAAAGCGTTAAACATATTTTATACTGTTTACTTTATGTTTTTGCTCTCAGTATTTTATTGAACACTGCAATTTGTGCACTACAGTTTGCAAGAAAAAACAAAAAACAAACAACGAGTTTGTTCCCTGTACAGGATGTTTTAACATCACTCAGAAAAACAACAAAATGTCATATGAACAGGGGTGTTCCAACTTGAACAGGGGTGTTTCTTTCTACATACAACTGTAGGTATAGGTATTTTGTAGGTAGTTCATCTGTGGGGTTACAAATGGAGTAAAAAGAATAGTTGCACCTGGATAGCCCCCGATATGTTATCTATACATGTTCAAATTTGAAAGATCTGTTGTAACTCAGGTGATTCTCAACTGGGGGGGTGCAGTGTCTGTTATTACCAGGATTAGATTTAAGACCAGAGTAAGGGTTATTAGGTTATAGGTTGAGGGTAAGGATAGGGCTAGGATAAGAACCAGGGTGGAATTTAAGGAACATTAAGATAGATTTAATAGACTTTTAGTTGAATTTAATGTTAAACGCCAGATATCCAAACATAGTGTTACCAAAGCGATTTTATTTTAGCTCTGCCGCCCTTGAAATATCAGTCAAATTGAAACACCTTTCTAACACTGAAAAAAGGATTGGGATGTGTGCAAAAGGAAGTAAACACTGAATGCAATAGTGTGGGAATTATTTCAACTCTATATTTAATTGAAAGTAGTACTTCCATTCATTCAGTCGTCATCTAAGCTGCTTATCCTTTTGGGCCTCCTTTGTTCTATTTTTGGTTTCATAATGCGCAAAATGTTTCAAAGGGTGACCAGTCTGAACTGCAGGCAGACCGGTTTAGCACAGGCTCTGTTACTATGGAGCCATGCTGTTGTAATACGTGCAGAATGTGGTTTTGGACATACCATGTACACTAATACCCCATCGCCCCCATCCCCATCTACCATTATGGCTGCTCTCTTTTGAACAGTGTGCTGATGCTCCCTCTCTTCTTTAGCCCCCTTTAGATGGCGTGGTTTACATGGTTTCTTAAAGGAATTACATTGTTGTTATTTGTCAGTTCATTTTAAAGCAAAAAAAAAAAGTTGCCGTAGTTCAGTAAACAAAAAACTGATCACAGATGAGGTTGATCAGTCATAGCATCTGAAATGTACTTTTGGAAAAAAGCTATGGCTAATACAGTGGACAAGCAGTTCTTATACTCACCAATAGGACTGCGCACACTGAATCATCATGAGCTGGACAAAGGTCTGTCCCACAGCTAAAAACAACAGTATTTAAGATTTAGTCTACATTTAGCTGCTCTATAGATATCAAACATGCTTTGGTTGATTGACTACATTCGAGGTAAAGGAGAAAATTGTGATTTGGACTGTGTGTCTTTGTAGGTCGTATGTTGCAGAGGTATGGCAGTCTGCCTGGACAGCTGAAGCTGGTTGAGTTAGACTGCAGCACACACTGCTCTGGCATGGGTCTGTGTGTGACGGGAAGCAAAGATGGAACCCGCGGGAGAATGAGTGTGTACGTTTCAAAGGTTCTGCCTGATGGGGCAGCAGCTGCTGACGGGCGAATCAGAGTGGGAGACGAGCTACTAGAGGTGAGAGCTCAACATCAGAATGTTGACTGTGACGTTTTTAATACAGTAGAATCATTAGGAGATCGCAAGTTTGATCCACGGTGTTACTGCATCCATGGCTGGGAGTACAAGAAAGCACAATAGGCCCTTAAGTAGAATTGCCCTCACTGTCCCTCAACACTCAGTATGATGCTAGCCCTCACAGGTGACTTTGAACTGATGCAACAGAACTGGCAGTTGGCACTCTTGTCCAAGCATGTTCAGCTGTCCAGTGATATTGAGTTGGTTTCACGTGACTCACATGAGTAAGCATGCGCTAGCCCTCACTCTCTGAGCACTGGTACTGTTTTATAGTTTAATAGTTTTCCAAATAATATTCCAAAGCAGTCTGTAAATTTATAGACTTGCGAATACAGGTTTCATCCAGATCTCCGGTGTATTTGTCTTTTGCAGATAAACGGACAAGTGTTGTATGGTCGTAGTCACCAGAATGCTGCTGCTATTATCAATAGTGCTCCATCTGAGATTAAGATTGTGCTGAACAGGTAAAGTACACACACATGCATATGGCATGTTTCTGCAAATTTTAGTGCGCAGTTTGTATTTATTTGTTGAGTTTAAACTATAGAAATAAGGTACTAATAAACATTTGCATTATTCTGTTTCTGAAAACATACTGAAAATGAAAAACTACTAGGTTACAAAGAAAATGCAGTTTTAGTAACGATGTTGTCTTCTTTCAGTAGGATAAAATTGAAAAAAAAATAGTTATATAAAATTAACAGTTTATAAATATGTAAAATTCATATACATTTATGACTTACAGAAAAGGGTAATCTAAAATAATGAATCCTATCATTTTCATAGTTGACATTTTGGAATTTTTTTTTTGGTAGAAGCTGGTAAGTCTTCAAATGAGTCCCTACTTGACAAAGGGAGGGGAGCCTAATCTGAACGTCTTGTTGAATTCCATGCTTTCTGATCTGTGTGTATTTAGCAGTTTGTGGCTTGGTAGGCTTGTCCTGAAATTAGGGCAAGTATTTGGGACATTTTCGGGAAATTTGGGAATTGTGAGCAATTGGGAAAGTGGGTAATGCTTCTTTTTCTGGAGTTAGGATAAAACATTGAAAATAAGGAACTATTGTTCTGTAATAGCTATTGTCCTAAATCCAATTATAGCTGTATGGTGACTAAATACATAATATAAGACTTTAAGTTAAATTCACTATACACAGTTTTCCTCCTATTGCTTTTGTGGTCTCAAAAACAGAATTGGCTAGCTGAGTTACTTGGGACCCATGTACATAAACATTGTAGGGTTTTACAGTATTCATGTGCAGTTTGCCCTCATTCTTTGCTCATATTTGATTGACTCCTCAGGCGTGAAGCTGCACTGAAACACATGGCTAGAGAACCGATAATGGAGGTAACCAAAAAAATCATTTGAATAAATGAGGCTCTAACCTTTTAAATTGGCTCAGGGAATACTACTTCTATAGACCTTTCTTTTGCATCTGCCTTAACACTCTGTATCTGTTGTGTGCAGACAGACAACTGTCCTGCCTTATCACCCTCTGCTGTGGATATCGGCATGTTCAAAGAGGGCAAGGACGATGTCTTGAATCAGGTAAACGGACACATACGTACAACATGCAGATAAATTGACATGAGGTTTTTTGGGGTTTAAGGTCTGGTCACACTACTGTTTTGTTAGTACAATGCTTTGTGAATGATATGCCTGCATTTCAGTTGCATTTAAATCAATAAGCAGTTTAGTGCTGCTTTTTGAAGTGTGAATCAATTTCAATTCCAGGGTGAACAATTTGAAACCAGATCATTCCTGTTCAGGAGAATTGTCTCTCCGTAATATCTCCCAGGTTGCTAGAGGGTGCTTCTGTAAGAGTCCAAAACGAATGGGTTCAAAAGTAACTTCGGTGCACAACTAATTTGTAAATGGTCGCTTCATTTTATATTGATAATTATACTGTCAATGAGTGTAAAGCACAAACCAAAGAGCTGAACAGCTCACAATCCGATCAGTGCTCTGTAATAGCGCCCAAATAATTTTTTTTAAAAGATTGAAAATGAAAATTTGAAAAGCAAAACATAGTGGTATGCTGGTAATTTGAGGTGATTTTAAATGCAATATTTTCTACTTTCTAAAATGAAAGTTTAAGAAAGAAATAATTGAGCTCTATTTAGTCCCATTGAGTGAGGACTCGCAGGCTCACGGGCACCTTCTAGTGTTTATCAGTTATGTAGAACAGAAGTGGGCAGGTGTGTCGAGTGACATTTGAGACAGCAATTTGTGTCACTATTTTTCCACCAAGCTCACCAAGTCCATTAAAGTGAAACCTCTCTCTCTTTCTCTCTCTCTCTCTCTCTCTCTCTCTCTCTCTCTCTCTCTCACAGGAAGGAGGGACCATATCAGAGAACAAGCAAAAGCCTTGTTCCTCTGAAAGGAGCAGCATCAATCACATCAGTCCCTTCACCATCTTATCTAACCACAAACCCTTTAGGGACCCTTCCTCTGCTTTACGCAGCACATCAACCAGCCCCGTTCCTCCTGCCTGTCACTCCCTGCCCACGTCTCACAGTACATTAACCAGTCCTACACAGAGTGTTCATCATAGTCACACCCACTGCTGTTCCCTTGCCCGACATTCCGACACTGGTCTGGCCGGCTCCTCCTGCTGTCCATCATACTCTGTGAACACGGACCCCCTGATGTGCCCCATCATCCCCGGCTGTGTAAATACCATAGACATCTGTAAAGGACACTCTGGCCTGGGCCTTAGCATTGTCGGTGGCTGCAACACGTTACTGGTGAGCATAGGCTGAATTGGAGTATTGTGCTAAGAGGTGCGACGAATGTTTATCTATTTGGCTATGTGCACAAGCTTGTAAATAAGCAATTATTTTGACTTGTTATTTCTGTTCATTTTACTGTGCGCTGTCTGCTTCATTGACACCTTTATGATCTGAACTTGAGAGTGAAAGGGAGCCAGGAGACTGAGATGCAGTAAAGTCTTTAAGAGAGTACTCTTAGACTGTGTATTTCCCCTGCAGCTAAGGTTTTAGGTCAAACCCTTACCAGAAAAATGGTTGAACATTGTCAAAACTCACATTTTAACCTTCATTCTCTCTCTGTTCTTTCTGTCTGTCTCTCTCAGGGAGTGATTCTGATTCACGAGGTGAATGAGGGTGGTGCGGCTCACAGGGATGGGAGACTTCTTGCAGGAGATCAAATTCTTGAGGTACAATCTGTTTTTTATTTTGTTTCCGGGCTCACACAGATCAAAACAACAAGGACACGGTTACCTCTTATTTGGGCATAACTGATTTCTACCTGTAAACCATTAACCCGTTGGTCATAATGTGATTATGATTCTTTTGGATATAGTTAAGCGTGTCATGAAATCTCCAATAATATTTTATTACACTAAATATGCAAATGTTACTAGATACAACAGAAAGAATACACCAATACAACAATACACGTGCTGGTATGAGTCATCAACAATTGATCACTGTTCTCGTACTCTACACACCTCCATCCATTTGATAGAGGCTTGTTATGGTCCCCTGGTTCCATACACTGTCAAACACTGTTTTCTTCCGTAGGCAGCGGCGTTCATCATGTTGTCAAATATGATCATAAAACTCATACATGTAATAAATTTCAGTTTGGTTATTCATCCATTTCACCTTTGTCATGTATGTACGATTAAACTCTTGCGGGTGTTAGGAGTGTGTGTGTGAATTTGAGCCTAATATTTTGACAGCCTGAAAAATGTCTGATTTGTTGCTAATTAATCAACGGTATTGTATCAAATAAGGGTCAATATAATGTTGTCACCGAATCTGACATGCCTCCCCCTACTTCCTGTAGGTGAATGGCATAGATCTGAGAATGGCCACCCACGAGGAGGCTCTGAGCGTCCTGCGCTTGAGTCCGCAACGGGTGCGCCTCTGTGTGTATAGACACTCTTCCACACACACCTTCCACAAGCAGGCTACACACACTCATGAAGACATGTGGGATCTTTTCACCGTGGAGCTGCAGTTAGGACCAGGACAGGACCTGGGGATGAGCATTGTGGGTAAAAGGTATACACACAATGATTTGGTTGAAAAATGTTGGTTGACCTAATATTAAAATATTCATGAAACTTCCAAAACCACTGCTTGCTTACACACTCTTCCCCCTATAGTGACGTTAGCAGGATTGTTTGGAGATTAAATAATGCTCATTTTAACATTTTAGTGATGTTTATCACTAGCTCTATTACATTGTGAGTTAGCACTTCATTAGTATGTTCAGCATCTGAAGTTATGTGCTATTTTTCTTCTTTTGGTTACTTTCTTAGCAAATATAATTGAGATGAAGAAGTAGTTAAAAATCATTTTGAATAAAATTTAATAATTATATTTTATTTTTAATAAAAA
>CM067500.1:4348945-4371097 GCA_034552555.1 Semaprochilodus insignis
GAACATGGTTAGGAGGGTTCTGGAGGAGCTGGTCTTATTTAAACCTCAGATATTTCGTTTGATTTGCTCCTGATTGTTGAAGCGAGTGGATTTTTACCGTAGTCAGATCCAAAGAGCTCGCTGCCCTTCAGAAAGAAGGTATCTGTACACTACATGCCATATCAGACCAGTATGTTGTACAGATGTTTCACAGTAGTGATTTAATTCCAAATAAAAATGAACTAAAATGTATTTTTTTTAAATAAACCAAAGTTCTAATTCACCAAAATAACAGTGTTGTCGTATGTTCATCAGATGGGTGTCTGTATACTCCAATTGATTTTAGATCTCTGTGTTGTCTTGTTGTCTCACAGTAGTAGTTTGTTAAAGTAATTTAAAATATAAGTAAAAAATACCTACAATTTAACTATATCCTACCAAACTTAAGGTTGTAAAATGTGTCTTAATATATTACAAGTGAGTTTATTTTGCAGTGGGTCTCAGTAAAGTTATGGCAGGTTTGGTTAGGTTTTACGTGTATTAAGTGTATGTCTTTTGCATTCTCTGTGTATTTCAGTGCGTTTCAAGTCTTTATGAATAACATCAACAGGTTCCTCATCTCTCTGAATCTTGTACGTTTTAAACAGTACCCGCACTTTAGGGACGGTCCCTTACCGTCTTCAGCGCCTCCTGCAGCGATTTTATAGTTATGATAGACGTGCTGGGCGGAAGGAAAGATCGGGAACTCTGGGGAAATGTAATGACTGTAGTTTGTTCCCTGGTTACTGTGGCTTAGAAGATGCAGTTTCAGGGGTTTTGGGAGGTTGTATGTGAGCAGTAGGAGGTGCGAAAGGCGAATATCCGCTGAATATCTGATATCAACCGAACTTTGAATGTGTTCCAGGACTGCACTGACCTACAGTCCTACAGGACTGCACTGACCTACAGTCACTAACACTCTACAGGCTCCACATTCACCTCCTGCTCCAGGACTGCACTGACCTACAGTCACTAACACTCAACAGGCTCCACATTCACCTCCTGCTCCAGGACTGCACTGACCTACAGTCACTAACACTCTACAGGCTCCACATTCAAAAAAAGCAAACCTGAAACTACTGAGGTCATAGCTAGTTAAAGCCATGGTGGTGGGTAGTATGGTTGAACAACCTTATGCTATCAAATATAACAACACAGGCTGAATTGCCAGTCAGATGATGTCCTGGAACTAACTGCAGCTTTCTTTTTTGAATGAGGCACAATATAGGTTTACCAGTTCGCTCATGCGGACTTGAATTTTTGATACATGACATACATACCACTCATGTAATTGGGGAAACAAATTGTAATCCACAAAATTGTTTACAGCTAGTTTAAGCTTTGAGGCCTTTGTATGTTACTTCACCACTGCTTTCCCTAGTAAACTGGCTCCTTTTGCCCATGTTGTTCTTCCAGGTTGGCGTTGTGGATGCCTCTCCTTTCCTCACTTCTGATATTTATGACTGTGAGTTCAAATCATTATTTATATGCAGTGGTTGCCACACAGTCAGAATGTATGAATAATCCGTCCACCATATTCCCATGTTTGCAGCTGTGGAAGGAAACGTAGACATCAGAACAGTCACACTTCAGAAGGTGTGTTGTATTTACTCTGGTAAATCAGTGTATGTAGTGATGAAAAGAGGATTATTATGGTCTTGCTTATTAAGAACGATGACTAAAAGCCTGGTCTTTATTATTAACGCTGTTCTGTCTGGGATTGTTCCTCAGGGTACCTCAGGACTGCATGTGAGTGCGATTGGAGGTTTAAAGGAGGAAGCAGGGCTCTACGTTTCTGCGATAGACCCAGATTCAGCTGGTTTCTACACGGGACTACTGGAGGTATAATTAAAGCGATAGTTCAAAAAACGGTTTACACGGTTTTCCCTTTAGCCAAAGTCAGTCAATCAGCTATGCTGTGTACTTTTGTTTATTTTTAATAGACGACAGTGTGTAATATGGCGTTGTGAACGGCATAAGCAAGTTCATTTAAGATTTCTCAACATTTCTGAAAACTTTCATACAGCGTTTTAGACATCAGGTAGTGTGTTCATAACCATTCTGTGTAATAACCGTCTGTGAAGTAGCTTTTAGAGACATTAAACTATTTAGACATCTGGTTCCTATTACCACCGCTGCGAACAATTCTGACTTCTTCAAAAAGCATTTCATATCAAACCACTCTGAATGACTGTTTACATTCATTTGATTCATTTTGATTCTCAAAAATTTCCATTTAATTCCACTGTATTCCCATTTAACAACTGAATTTCAAATAGTCAAGGTTTGTATGTTGACTAATTAGTAACATTTATTATTTTGAGTTATGTGTTTTTCTGTTGAAAACCATTCAGGTAGGTGATAAGATTATTAGCATCAATGGCACATTGACCAAAGAGCTCTCGCACACCGAGGTCAACAGTCTCCTGAGAAAGACCAGTGGGGCCATCACGTTAGAGGTGCGGATATGTGTATGTCGGCGTAAACATGTAGCGTAGTACAATCAGTGACAGTCATTGTAATTGTGCAACTGACCATTGGCAAAATAATGATTGACATGCCTCTCAGCCAATCACAGTGGTCTGTAAATGCCACTGAAGAAAATTTAGTGCAGCTTTACGACCATTCATTTTCTGACATCTTTCTGTTTATGGCTGTCTTCTCTGTGTCATTCAAGGTCATTCCACGTTGTGATGCTAGTCAGTCTGGTTGGGGTCAGTCTTCACCCTGTGTCCCTGAAAACTACACCGCCCAAAACCACCTGAGGTGCGCAACACAACTATCGTTATACTCAGTGCATGAAGTAGTAGTGTAGCTCTTTTAGCATATTCAGATTGCCCATTTCATAGGACTAAGAATCTTTGAAGTGCATGTATCTTTGTAGGTATTTAAACCTGCAGGCATTTAAAATATAAGTTTATAGACACATATCCTGCCAAGTTATTAGGTACTTACTGGACATTTAATTCCAATTAAAAATCCAATTTGTAGTTATATAATAACTGACTATACCCCATCTGTTGCTGCACAATTTATCACCCCCCAACCCTGAAACAAGGTAGGCAAGTTTAGTGATTTAAATCTAGTTAAGAGAGCAGGTCAATCTGATTTGAAATTATTGTAACATTATATAAAGATTATTTAACTATTCTAGACGTTTTACTTGTTTCAAGAATTTTCCGTGATTCAAATTTCTTACTATCTTGGCAGATATTGTTGTTTGTTTTAAGAAACATACTTGAAACCATCAAAATGTAGAGATATACTGATATAAAAATATACTGAGAATTTGACTTAGATCATTTTTACTGAATAGTAACTTAAGTGAATACTAATAAACCTCATAAAGAAATACAATGAAATAAAGTTTTTTTTTTTTTTTAACTTGGCCACGCTACTGTGCTAGGGGTCCAAAATTTGGAGCTAGGCCTCTGTGTAAAATATTAATATTAATATAGATATTATGACTTTAAAAATTCATTTACCATACCAGCTTAGGCAATCAAAACACATTCGTCAGATATCTTTTTTGAGACACAGCATCTATTCCAAATAGTAGCCACTTTTAGAGGTATTTGGCTCTAAAATAGAACACTGCACTTAGAACCCAAAGTATTTTGTAGACAGCAGCTAAGCTCCCCTAGAGATTGCATCAGTAGCTGACTAGCTGTCTTGGTTTCAAACAGGGATCATTTATACATATTCACTTTTTGCCCAAGTGTTTAAAAGCCATTGAAGTATCCAAAAATCCCCAAATTTGACCTTGGACTGTGGCTCTTTTGTAAAGAGTAATGTTATTTTAGTTTTGACTGATCATCAAAAATGAAATGGCATGTCTGTAAGTCACCCGAATAATGAAAAACGGTTGTGACTGGGGGGACAAGGTTATTACGCCTGCTATGCTTAGAATGATCCACCTTCCAAATACTTTTGTGGTCTTTATGGTGTAGAGGGTAGAGAAGGTGGTCGATAAATTCTGCAGCAACAGACAGGCTATAGTTAGTAATTGTATATCTCCACATTGCACCTACCGTATATTGAAGTTGTTTCTGATAAATGACAAGTGTACGTGTGTGTGTATGTATGTATGGGATGCAGTTCTCAGTACCAGACTATCTCTCTGGAACGAGGTTCTGCTGGTCTGGGCTTCAGCATTGTGGGAGGTTGGCACAGTTCCCATGGAGACATGCCCATTTATATCAAGAACATCTTCCCCAAGGTGAGGAATTCAGGACACATACTGTACTCAGAGATTGCTGTAATGAGCTGCTGTTGCTGCATGCAAATCTGTTCACCGTTTTGTGAGCTACTGTTGTGGCTGCAAGGTCCATAAAGTCAGATTTGCATTGTTTTCCATTTACTGTAATTGTGAGTCGGCTACATCACGTTTGGCATCTGAAGGTGGCTTGCTTAGTTTTGCACTTAATCTACAAGACAAGCACTGAAGCTTATACCCAATAAAATCACTCTGCAAGCTGCAGAACTAAATCATTATATACTGGATCCAAACTTGCTTATGTGGTTTCTTGCTGAAAACAAAATATATTTAAATAACAATAATCCATTTTGGATTCATCACTTCATTATTACTTCTTTTACATTGCTGTCTAAACCCATAACAAATCTGCAGCAGTTGGAAGCCAGACTTTTTTTTTTTTGTCCAGGGTACTTTATTTAAATCTCCCAAAGGTCACAGCCATCCATACTGATTCTAGGACCTTGCCCCTTGCATAAAAGGATTCCTCCGTATTATCGAAATCTGTTAATGTCGTTATGTACTGTAGATGTAAAATAGCAAAGTGCATCCACAGTACATAACGTCATTAACAGATTTGGAGAATACAGAGGAATCCTTTATTTTTGAGTTGTTGCACTCTTTTTTTTTTCCTCACAGTCTTTCACAGAGTGGTAAACGCCTCCCCATCTTTACTACTAAAGACTTTGCCTCTCTGGGATACTAATTTTTTTACCCTGTTATATTACTGACCTGTTGCTAAGTAACTTAATTACACTCATCATCAAAGAATAGTCGCACCCAGAAGGGAGTGTCAGATTGCAGTGCTATTGGGAAGGAAGATGAAGGTTACCAGGAACAATAAATGATGATGAATTTAGACTGATATGGACAAAATTAATTAAGCTACACATACAGAAGTAGTGTCTCTCAGGATGGCTTTCGGCCGGCCAGACGCCCCGGCATGAAGTTGTAAAGGTTCCTAATGGTGTCCTGTGATAACCCATTCTATGCAGCTTGAATATTCTCACGCAGTTCCTGCAGATTTTGCAGTAGGGGTGGAAATGGAGTGACACCAGGTCGTCTCCACAAAAGCGGGACTCGTCACTGAAGATGACCCGCCGCCATTCTGAGTCACTTCATGACAGTCTTTCCCAACACTGACGTGGTGTTAAGGGCAGTTGTCATAAACGGTCTGCATGCATGTAGTCTTGCATCGTGCAGCCATCTGCCAATGGTGCTGGCACTAACAGGAGGACATCACCGTTTGCTGAAGGTCACTCTGTGGATGTCGGACAATTTGTTGGCTCTCTCTCTGTGGTTCGTGTAGGTCTCCCAGATCCTTCACAGTGCGCAGTATGGTGCGTAATACGTTGATAAGACCATCCGTCTTTCCAGAGCCCTATGATGCAACCCCTCTCGAGCCCTTTGAACTGCTCAAAATTCTTTCAAATTCTTCTCCGAGGCATATTTCGCTTGCAAAGAATGCAAAGCACTTGCAAGAGAAGCATGCGCAGGATGACCTTAGTCAGTCAAGTACAGCGATAAGGCCTTTCCTTGCATACGTCGCATGCGCGGCTGAGCATGAAATGTCAGTCGTTTGAAAGTCTCATGATGTCAGACCTACCTACCAAGTTTCATTCCTGTGGGTTGATTCCTTCTGGGTGCAACTTTTTCGATGATGAGTGTAGTAGGTTTGTTTATGTTAACCAATCAGTCTGTTGATGCCCATGTCCCAGTCTTTTTGAAATATGTCGCTGGCATCAAATTCAAAATGAGCATGTACTTGTAAACAATTAAGTTTTGAAATTCAGACGATTAGATACATGATATTTTATGTGGATGTGCATCAGGTGAATCCAGTTCATGGCTGTTTGTAGGATGTATACATTGTTTTTAAATCATTTAAGACACTCACCTATAGAGGGGATGGCAAACTCGACTTAAACTTAGTCTGAAGTCAACTGGACCGGACCAAATAAATTCAGTTTAGTAGGGTCATCAGCATCCTGTATGTTCTGAAGAACAGATTGACCGAACAAAGGTTAGATGGACTCCAGTTAGTCAGCGCAATGTCGTCTTTTACACAAGGTCTTTCAGCAAATTTCAGGGCATGCGAAGGATTTCACGCGTGTGGATCCATTAATAGTCATCTTCAGAAAAGCTTGCTTAGCTAGCTGTCTGACCTCAAAGCAACATTATGTAAAGATTTAATCAAAGAGAATTAAATTAAAACACAAAGATAAGGCAACAGGAAGATGATGAGCAGAGTCTACAGAGTCCCTATATGTGTCATCCCTGTCCGTCATCTAACCTCAATTCAGTTCTCAGGCAAATGTTTGGTCAGTGCTTATCGATCTCAAGCCAAATAAGCCCTTAATAAAGTTTGACCTTCTGTTATAAAATCCTGTAATATGACATGGTTCTTTCTCTTCTGATGTTGTCTTGCTGGTGTTCCAGCTCCACATCAGAATTCGACTGCCCTTCACCTGCTTGTGTGTCATGCAGATATACTTATTTCAGTCCCGGTCTGTGTAAAACCACCCTCACAGCTCAATGCTGAAACTATGAACAGGCTTGAATATAAGATAATACTAACCTAAGGCATTGTATTGACTGTATCTGTATTTGCTAACAAAAAAAAATACTCTTGTGCATTTATGTTAAAACTGCATTATGCAAGAACTGGTATTTTTGCTGTTGGGGTTCTCCTACAGTTCTGGAGTGTAATTCGCTTTTACACCACTGCCGTGAATATAAATAGAGCTTTCAGCCCTCCTTTATGGACAGCTGTACATGTTCATTCGTGGATGAGCTGAAGGATACATGATCCAACTCGTATGGACACTACAGGTTATACTTGCAATTTCGGTTGTTCCCCAAAATAGATACCCAAAATAACTGTAGGAGAAGCCCAAGAGCAAAAATACCAAACCTCATATAATGTTGCTTTATCATAAATGTAAAAGATCATTTATTTTTGGAAATCAGAATCAGGTTTATTGGCCAAGTATGTTGACACACACAAGGAATTTGTTTTCGGCAGTTCGTGTTTCTCTAGTCCTGTACCGATATACACAATGACTCCACATATACACAATAAATACAGACATTTACAATATACAATCTACACAGTATACACAATATACACAACAACTCCACATAAGCACGATACATACAGACACTGTACAATGTACACTCTACACAATATACAGGGGTTGGACAATGAAACTGAAACACCTGTCATTTTAGTGTGGGAGGTTTCATGGCTGAATTGGACCAGCCTGGTGGCCAATCTTCATTAATTGCACATTGCACCAGTAAGAGCAGAGTGTGAAGGTTCAATTAGCAGGTAAGAGCACAGTTTTACAGTTTGCTCAAAATATTGCAATGCACACAACATTATGGGTGACATACCAGAGTTCAAAAGAGGACAAATTGTTGGTGCACGTCTTGCTGGCGCATCTGTGACCAAGACAGCAAGTCTTTGTGATGTATCAAGAGCCACGGTATCCAGGGTAATGTCAGCATACCACCAAGAAGGACGTTTTCCTCCACCAGCATCACGTAGTGACCTGGCCACTATCCTGCAAGAAGAATGGCTTAAAATCCCTCTGACCACTGTGCAGGACTTGTATATGTCATTCCCAAGACGAACTGACGCTGTATTGGCCGCAAAAGGAGGAGGAGGCCCTACACCATACTAATAAATGATTGTGGTCGAAAACCAGGTGTTTCAGTTTCATTGTCCAACCCCTGTACATAATGACTCCACATAATACATACAATGTTCAATATACAAGCAATAAACAAACTATATATGGACACATTATTTACAAACAGTGATGATGATTTTTCTTTCTTGCACCGAAGGGCAGACTCAGGAGACAGGCTGAAGATGTTGGAGTAGTTTATTTCAAGGCAATCGCAGTCACAGCTCTGTCCTGTCCGAAGACAGTATCTGGTCACAGCGTTTTATATACCTCACTCTGTGTTTGTACCTCACTCTGTGCAGGGAGCTGCAGTGGAGGACGGGCGCCTGCAGTGTGGCGATAGGCTGGTGGCAGTGAATGGGCAGAGTCTAGAAGGCACCTCCCACTCCGAAGCCGTAGAGGTTCTGAGACGTGCCAGGGGCTCAGTCACGCTCACCATACTCTCTCAGACACACCTCCCAAGCCGATAATGACAGAGACACACCGAACCTCCAGTTCAGTACTGAAACCCTTCTGCAGCTTTATCCTGTAAAACTCCTTTATTTTTTTTTATCAGTTATTATTCATTTCACCATGTAGCTGCTTCATTTCTGGTCTTCAAATATTTCATTAACACTTTACTGTACAGCAGTGTTCATAAGGCTAAAGGACACCTACATAAACTTATCATGGCAGCTTTTTTTCCCAGAGGAGGGGATTTACAACCCCTTCAGTAATCAGTAACGCACCGCAAAGTATTGGCTCACTGATATCACAAATGCTACTCTTAATGGACGTGTTGGTATTACATAACAGATGCAGAAACAGGAGCTTAAACCTTTGTTCTCTGGCTTCACACTAAAGTACCTCCATCCGGCCCATTATTTGAATCTAGAGACAGTTAACCGTAGGTCCAAAGGAGCACTGTGTTAGGGGGCTCTATTAGCAGAAACAGAATATACTACAAATAACTGACAATGATCTCTTCATATTTAGATCGGAGCAGGCTGTCTTCTGACAGAAGTGGCCACGTAGAGCCGCAAACGCCGCTACAGTAGCTCAGAATAGGCAAACCACACACAGTGGCTGCAGAGAGTGTGTTTTTACTTGGTGGAAATGTCCTACAGTAGCTCTGTGCATAAAACACAATCCAGGTAGGATTACTATTCCTTATCAAATCGGTAAGACTGAAGTCAACTTGTTCGAATATTCCCGTTCCACCTTAAATGGGTGCCGCAGTTGCAGTATTACAACACCTCAGGCACCAGAAAGTAACCACAGCACCGTTTTAAGGTGGAACAGGAAAATTCAAACTAACAAGAAGCTGCCGGATGTCCTTATTAGAATATTACCAGAATGAAATGAATAAATAAGACGTTTTATAGGCTAAATCACAGTATCAGGGGATCAAGCAGTGATATTTTTCCGAATTGAATCAACAATAGAAACACAATTATAGGGTTGAAACACTGAATGACAGTGCTGTACAAATGATAGGAGCATGCTGGGAGGAACCGCTTGATGGGTAGAAAAAAATGAAGTACTGGCTGACTGTCTGGTACTGTGAGAGAAGTTTGAGAACCTGTTTTTTTTTTTTTCCCAGCACTAAAAGCATGAGAATAGGAAAGGAGGGTGAATCCTCGCCATCAAAGACATGAAACAAGAAGGGGGGGGGATTGGAAGAGCACGGCAGAAAATCTGACAGCCACTGTAGTTTCTAGTGAATTGGGTGGGGGGGCTGAATAGGTTACAAAACACAACCTGGAAGGTAGACTAGAAGGTACACACTGTTTGTTTAACACAGAGTTGAACGTTAATTTAATTCTCTTTGGTGTGCGGTAGCCGTACAGCACATGAAGATAAATCCACTTTGCCTACATTATTATTTAGTCTCGAGGCTGATACTAATATCACAGACAATAAGGTACCATTAAATCCATCTGGCTGCAGTATATCTTTTCATCAAGTCTTCAGATGTGGCACAAATTGCAAAACAGTAGGCTGCCTTTTGAGGACACAGTGCCGTGTCTGAGACGTAATAAACGCTGCCTGGAAATACTCTGCACGTGTTTGTCATAAATGGCCACAGTTGGACAGTCTAACTTGTATATACACTACTTATATACAATATATATAATATGGCATTTAGGTTCTAGTTCCTGCGGTGAGAGATTAGATTGGTGTTTTTGCCGGTTCTTGCCCACAGTCCCCAAAGGTCCTGATCAACTCCTCTAATGTTACAACCTCTGTCTATCAAAAAAACAAATAAAAAGCAGCAACTTTTTTTGGCAACTTAAAAAAAAAAAAAAAATGCTCACTTTCAGCCCAACTGAGCAAACTGTGTCATCTCAGTATTACGTCACTGTGGTGAACAGAGCTCCAAAGTCTGCGATTTCACCCCCAAAAGTTCAGAACGCTGGCACATTTTGCCCTCATTGGCATGTTTATAAATGTCTATGTAGCTCTATGCGAGTGGTCATGACGGGCTTATGTTCTGCAGTAAAGCCTTACCGGTACTTCCGTTAGCTTTGCCTTGTTTTTCCATTAAGCCAAAACGTGCAGGAAATGGCAGCTGTGAGGAGGAATAAATTATGACGAACGTTCTGAAATGTTTAGGATAAGACAGAGCAACAGATACCACTTTCAACTAATGACCAACTGTATATAGGCTCGTATTGCTTTCAATGTCTCGGAGATGCACAGCTACCATGCTGCTCTCAGTCCCACTGAGAATCTGTCATACTACTTGGATGATTGCAGTCTATTAACAGTGTCACAGCAGATTTAGTGAGGTACAGCTGATACGAAGAGCATTTCCAACATTTAAAAACGGCTTCATGTTGCCCTTACACTTCTGTATGGTAACCACAAGTTCTTACTTTGTGTTAAATGTGAGAAATCAGGCGTGTGAAGAATAACCTCTTAGCCTGTTTTTCGAAAAAACAGGATTGGAATCAGAGAGAGTACTTAGGTGAGGAAAGGTTTAGCGGTTTAACCAACGGTATCAACTGATATCATTTCATCTTTATAATATTTTAGATTTGAATTTTATACTTTCTCATTTAGCTGTAATTAAACAGTGTTTTACTGACGGATGGGATTTAGACTTGACTAGTCATTAATCATATTTCTCAAACAGCAAACACTTAGGCTTGTTCAGACTGCCAGCCCAAATCCCCAAATCCATATCCAGATTGATTTTTGATGCCACTGAGGAGAAAAAAAACAAAACAAAAAAAAACAAAAAACACATTAAACCCGTATGGAGATGGTTTGAAATGCAATTCCAATCCGTTTTTTGTCAGTCTGGCTGCTTAAATTGCAATTTCAGTGTCTTCTGCCTCACTCGCAACTTCACAAACAGCGCCAACGCCATTCCGAGTGATTGGGAAGTGCTGGGATGTGCCGCATAGTTACCGATGCCCATATCATTATCACAGCAACCCATGCAGATAGATCGGCGATGTCTGGACACACAAATTCGATATGATTGCAGATGACAGTGCGGACAGAAATCTGATTTGAGGGGTAAAAAAGTTTTTCATTAGGTAAATAAATGGTCATAAATGGTAGTTTAGTTTATGTTATTCCTCGTGCTAAATGTGTTTACATCATTTCATAACCATGTGTTTTGTGTTCGGATTAACCAGTTCAGTCTGTATTGCTGTGAAAAACAGGTGTTGATCAATAGGGCTCTCTAGCAGCACAACTATCAAAGGTTTTGCTTTAAGTCTGAGTCCTGACAACACGACCATGGAAAGGTCCTTCAGTATCCCGCATTATGCACCAATATCAGATGACATCATCTACATTGAAAATACTTACTCCATTGTTCCTTCGACACCTCCTGGAGCTTTACATTTTATAATATTTGATATTATAATTGTTCATGCTGCTAAAAGCTTAAATATTATCTTTAAATGCTGTTATTTCCATAACTGTAGCAATGACGTCTAACAATTTACACTCTCGCGGTTCCTTTTGTTTAGTGGGAGGAGCCAACAGATACCAGTGCTTCACATGCTGTCAGCATTAAACTGCTCTGCTATACGTGAACGTACTTTAAAATCATACACATTTCCTGTATTTGCCATATCTTTATGATTAGATATCTTTCATTCTCAAGCTACCATGTTGTCTTATTTTTGTCACAGATTGTACACTCAGCGTCAAAAAACATTGTGGGTAGGTTTGACATTGTGAGACATGCGAACGGTTCAAGTTCAATGCTCGGCCACACACGTGACCTAACCAAGGATGCCCTCCGTGGGTCATCCTGTTAGTGCCAGCACTATTGGCAGACACCACATCAGCGTCACCAAAGCCTGCAATGACGTCATGCCAGACTGTCATGGAGTGACTCAGAATGGCAGCAGGTTGTCTTCAGTGACCTAGATTTGTCTTAGTGGAGATGTCCAACAAATCCGTGTGTGGAGGCACCGTGGTCAGCGCTAAGCTGAATAGTTGGTTGTCACACGCCCGGAAGGCCTGGTGTCACTCCACCGGCAACCCCGGTGGAGTGACCTACTTCTGTATGTGAAGCTTGATAAGTATTGCCCATTTCAGTCTGTCCATCAATTACTGTTGCTGGTAACTTTTCTCTTCCTTCCAAACAGCATTGCAATCAGACACTTCCTTCTGGGTGCAGCTGTTTTTTTGACGATGAGCATATGAATGCAGAAATACTACAGAGAGCTATTTATGGAAAATATATGGTTAACGATTTCTAATATTAGAAACTGTACCGGCTCCTTTTTGTAATTGTATGACTTTCCTGTGTTGTCTTAGGGTTAACTTGAAAAGATCTCAATAAAGATCAGATTTGGAATACATATGACTATTAATTGTGGAAAGTTAATGTTTTTTTTCTTGCCTTCTTAACTGAAGACCACTTAATGATTAGCTAGTAGCATTCTCAGTGCATCATTCCCAAAAGGATACAACATCCTACGGTATGCATGGCATAATACTTATGGTGTTAAGGGAAGGTAGCACTACCTCAGTCCTACCAATGACAAACAGCAGTCCTGTATTTATACATTCAACAGTGTGGAACAGAGAGAGGCAAGTCAGCCTATTGTTAACAATCATCAAATTTACACCTTACAATATTTTATTGTTATTAACTTTATACCTGCACATATGTAAACAATATTTCATGCTTATTACTTACTAATCAATACATTAAGGATGGGGAAAAAAAACGTGAGAACTTATTACGACCATTTATTAGTGTTATTTTAATCACTGTCTCCTGTAAAGAACGTTGAATGTGCTCTTTCAAAAGAAGGGAGATACAATTACACATTTCTGCTACTATTATTGCCATTGGGTAATTTCATCATTCAACTAAATTCAAGTATCACAGTTCAGAAGGTTTCTCAGCTGATTTCAGTATCATTATGCTGAAAATAGATTCATTTTTCTGATTTGTTTTTTCTGCTAGAACTGCTTTTAGTTCGAATCTGTGTCGCAAAATTTGGTCCCAACCACTGTAAACCCAACATGATTGGTTCATTCCTCTCTCTGTAATTCTGTTGCACTTTAGCTCACATGTTCTGCCTCTGCAGGCCAAGTGACTAACCAATGAGAGAGCTGGTTTGGCTACATCTACCTAGACACAACAGAAAAATAATATCTTGACTGGCCTTTTTTTTATTATTATTATTTTAATACTGTTGGCTATTTCAAGAATTTCACTCTTTTGCTCAAAACTTGATGAAATAAGAGTACTACTTTAATATTCGAAGAGATTTATTAAAATAATGATTCCGTTGAATAAAAATGAACTTTTAGTTCCCAGAAATGACTTTAAGAGGTCAAATGTGTACTGAGGACAAATAAGCGCAACACACACCAAATTACTATAAGACCACTCTTTAATTGCTTGGTGAAAAAAAAAAATTAATCACATCATATACAGTATACACTACCGGCCAGTAAGTTGCGCTGTCAGTGTGTTCAATAGTGCCGTCATACAAAAGCCAAAGCAAAAACTTTTTTTTTTTAATTTTCTTTCCAGTCTACAAAATATACCAAGTTGAAAATTAGACTAAGACTGCACATATTTACAGCTTGATCAAGTGGCAGTTCTGAGTTCGAGTGCATCTGTGTACTGACTATTAAAGGAAGAACCACAAGAAGAGTATGTGAGTTGTGGAAAGTGCATATATAACCTTAAGAGCTGCAAGTCGTTTAGAGATGGAGGTATAACCAAAACAAATTAAAAGAGAGATTTTTTTTTCTTTCATCTGGCAGATATGTGCATGTGTATGTGGTCCCAGCTGTTTTGTCCTTGCTCCTGAGTGCTATCCAGTGCTAGAGCTCTGTGTAAGAAAAGGAACTGACCACCCTCGTCCTGTTTTGAAAGCCTCCCTTTCTCAGCCCTCGTTCCTCATTGCTAATACTGACCTTTGGGGAGACTGAGGAAGACTGCCAACTTGATTTACCTTTTCCAGTTTTTAGCCAGCAAGGTTGTTCAAACGAGTGGGCACTCACAGGAAATGCCTTCAGTCCATCCGTTCGTCTGTCTGTCTGTTCTCAGTTCCATCTTCGTTTCACTTCTTGCCCTTTCCTTTGCCTTTGCCCTTGCCCTTTCCCTTCCCGGAATCCCCCGCTTTCTCCTCTTTGGCCTCTTTTGTAGCTTTAGCTTTCTTTTGCTGTAGGGTCAGAGGACAGACAAAAGAGACAGGAAGTAACCATGGGAACCGTTTCCATGTTTGCATCAATACTTTATTGATAATGTTCCACCACTCAGGTAAGGTTCGGTTGTCTAATGGTGGTCCCTTTCCATGGTAGAGCTGTATTTTGACACCACCTTAAGTGATGCATCATTTTAGGGTGCTCTGACACCGAAACGGAAATGCAGCACTATTTAACATAGTGGAAATTATAATAAGTAGCTGGAGCGGCGGGGGGAATAAATCTCAGCTCTCAACGTTCAGTGAAAACCTTGTTTAGTGAGCAGAGTTTGTCCTCACAGCAGCAAGTGAGCAGCACTGGAGCTGTTCAAAGCTGGTAACTAAACAAACTACTCACTACTCAAATTCGAACTCTCTTCCTCTTTACACCGTCCTCCAGCAGAGCTGTCCCTTGAGCTCAGTGCTCCACAAGGATCGACTCTACATCACTAACCTTAATCATGGCATCAGCAGCAACACCTTCCTCCTCCTCCTCCTCCTCGTCTTGCCCTTGGAGGTCCTTCTCAGGGTCTAAGCCTAGCTCAGCATCCGTGGCTCCTTTGCGACCTTTCTTTACCATCTGCAGCGAGTATGGGGTCAAGTGGGACTCCTTGTTATATGCGCGTGTGAAAGCTGCTTTCACCTGCCAAGACAGACAGCGAATGTGGGACAGATTAGCTAAACCACCTTTAAATGTAGCCCCATCATTGTTAACCGAAGAGTGGATTTAGCAGTTCTTCATTTCCGTGCTGCATACCCACAGCATCTACTTTACACCTAAATCAAGCTAACTATGAAATTCTGCTTGTTGAAATAAACACATGTTCAGCTGAGGCCAAAAACACATACAGCCACAGACCTTAGAGTCCAGTTTAGAGTAAGGGTCAGGTTGTCCGCCCCAGCTACTGATCTCCATAAGGCTGTCAAAGTCCTCCTTGATGATGTGATAGTCGTCCATAAGCTTCACGCTCTGATGTGCCCCTTCTGAACCATGTGACTGCAGAGGAGCCAACAGTGCAGAGCGCAGGTAGGGCAGGTAGTCCAGGTTCACCGCCTCCTTACTACTCAGTGTCCTATGGAAAGAGATACATTATTAAACCAATAGCAGCTCTGTGCTCCTGATATGTCCTCTAAGCAGGGTCAACCAGTTTAAACAGTTACCACTGTAACTGTAACACTGCAGTTGAGCAGTTAGGCTTGTTCATCATCACAATGCTGGATTCTGCAAAGCTGATATCGCAGAAGGCCCCAAATATTCAAATGACCTTTTAACCAATCACGGTTCCAGATGAGTGTCTGGGTATTCTGAGTATTCATGAGATCAGGTCTCAGGAACCAAATTATCGTTAATTAAAATAAAGCCATTTGACCAGCCGATACTTTTTATTTTTCTCCATAAGAGCATAACCTTCCATACTACACCAAAAAAAAAACTACCCAGTCACAAATAACATGCAGCATCACATGGCCATCAGATTTAATTCCCATTTGTATTAGCCATAATTCCGTTCCTAAGGTAAGTGGAGCTGATTAAATGGACAATGAGTGTAGATACAAGGAGTTGTGCCTAATGAAGTGGGAGTAAGTGTGTGTGGGTGCACTTACTTCAGACTCATGTGTGAGGCAAGCTCCTGTACGATGCGGCTGTGTTTGCCTGTAGATGAGAACTTTCCCAGCCAGCTGGGGAACGTGGGAAACTGACTCATGTAACCTCGCATCAACTCGCCCGGCAGGACACTGGCATAGATCGCCTAAAGTAAACACGCACGCCACCGCGCAGAGTTCATACAAGTCAACACAGGATAAATATTCATATTTGCGTCTTTAACCTGGATAACAAATAATTCCCGAGATTCATGTTGGATGCAACTCGGTCTCTTTCTCTGTGCGCGTGTGTTACCTGTGTAGGCAGTAAAGACCAGGTCTGTCGAGAGCGGATTTGTCTATCCACCAAGTCTCCGTCACAGATGCTGTCTGCCGTTTTACTCAGCAATACCAAATGATTCTTCAGATTTCCCCTGAAACAGACCACAGCATACCTAATAAGCCGTCTTCCATCTCCAAAATATTAAGTAAGTTTTCAAGAGAAGGACCCAAAAATAAATAAATAAATAAATAAAACAATATTTGAATATTTTCAGAATGCAAAGTTAAGTCCAGACACTTATTATAAAAATTAATAAATGATACAAACTAAGTTACTTGTCATTTACTTAGACGCATGAATAATCCGTAAATATTGTGAACTGTGGAAACCGGCAGTCAGCTGCACCAGCAATATGTCAATCAAGTTTCAAGTTTCAGGTTTATTTGTCATTTGCACAACATGTCAGGACATTTATGCATTGAAATGCTTGTGGTGAGGCTCAGGTTGATACTCTACAGCAGGGCAACATTATATACATACTAACTAAACATATTAAATAAAGAGATATAATAGAGATATATTAAAAGAGATGTATTAAATAAATACAAAATACACAAAGTATACACAAAATACAGAATATACAAAGACAGGCGGGGTCTGTAGAAATCGTTGCTTATTTGGGACATAAACTGCCACTACATTTAAATTTCAAGCTACTAGTGCAGGTGTAAGTTCTGTTAGATGGCTGATAGATTTGATTGATGGGAAACTTGTCGGCAACTGGTTCTGCAGATTACACCCCTTTAAATCAATCGGACGACTTGATTTATATTACTTTCGTCAATCGGGGATAGAAAAGACCACAAACCACTGAGCCATAAATTTGCTACAAAGACAAGAACAGAGCCTTTAGTCCAACTTTACAAGAGTGCCCAAACTGAGAAACGTTAATAAATAAAATTTGCAATTTTAAAGTTGCGACCTAATTAGCAACCATCATTCACAAATGAACAGATAACGATTACATCTTACGATTTCAAAAAAGTGTCTGCTATTAATGTGCTACCCAACATTCTTTGAAGAAAAAAAACCAAACAAACAAAAAAAACAAACAAACAAACCAAAAAAAAACACAATAACATAGCACACGTGGAACATATCTATGGCTACGCCTCGACACGTGCTTGTCCGCGTGACCTACCCTGCTGCGGCTGGCCGTACGTGTATGTAGTTCTCTTGGACAAACAGTGGTGCTAGTGAGTAGTCATGGAAGAAAAGATCCGACTTGTCGATCAAAGTCATGTGGGCGGCTTCGTCTCCTGAGACAAACACTTTCCTGCACACGTCAAACGGACCCTGTGCACATTCACACACACGTTTTTTTATATATTAGAAGGTTAAATAATAATGCTCACATTTATTATTCACTTGAAACCAATAAAGCATGTGTTCCGTGTGTGTGTGTGTGTGTGTGTGTGTGTGTGTGTGTGTGTTCCATAAACCACATATCCAAGAGTAAACGAACATAAGTGAGTACCATTTTCATGTCTTTCTTGGCTTTATTAGCATCTGCTTTCGCTTGGTCGTATGTCATTACTTTGTCAGTGGCTGACCACATACACAGATTATGCAGAACCTGGCGAGAGGAAAAAAAATTTACATCAATAAAATAAAATTAAATTAAAGACATCAAAGGCATCTTGAAGATTCTGTAGACAGTTCAGTCTGTATTTTTGCAGTTCAGACACAAGTAGTTTGGATGTGTTAGGTTTGTCTGTGTTGGGTTTGGGTGATAAATTAATTAGAAAAGACAGTAGGTCAAATCTGCTGTAGATCATGTGAATCTGGGGGGCAGGGGTGCAGCATTATCAATAAATAATATTTTCAAGTGGCACTGACGTAATATAGCTCAAAATAACGATGCACATCATACGAATGACAACACAAACACGGTCGTTAAACCCTGTTTAAAATACCTGTCGAACATCCTGATTCGACGCCAATATGATTTCGTTGAGTGCTGGAGGCGGGATCTTTAGACCTTCTTTAAAAGCAATGGACATCATGGCACCCTGATTGGTTAGAGAGAGGGGAGTAAGTGACAACTTCAAGACAAATCCAGGGACTCCAAACCCAGCTAGCGTCGCAGCAAACTGATCCTTTTCAACAGGTTTTTTTTTTTTTTTTAAAGCAAATACAGCAAAACATTTCTGTCTGTAGCAATCGAAGATATGAAAGAGATGCAGGTTAAGACAGAATGCTGGAACGTTCCTTTTAAGACTTAAGACCATCTTTACAGACCAACCATCCTATAATTCCACACATACGTTTTCAAAATGTGTCCACTGACGCACGCAATCAGATCCGGGAATCTTATTACCTTTATCTGTTCCACGCGGGGGCGCTGGAAGCGCAGGTCAAAGCAATAGTTAGCGAGCGAGCGGATCTTCTGATGGTTGCGGTCATTACACATGCAAATGATGGGGATCTTCGACTGCTTTATCAGACCAATCATCTCCTGCGAGAATCAAAAGGTAGAGAGCAAAGGTCAAACCGCAAACAGAGTAAGGGAGGAGGAACACAAAGCCTAACCCTTGCACTGTAGATGCACTGCAGATGCTCACCATACACTTAAACAATTATCTACATCATTTATAGCAGCTTGTTCTTAATTCTAAACTTGGCTCACTGTAACTTTGATCTCAAACCAAAACGATCCAACTTTAGTTGTAATAAGCAATCTGAGCAACTGTAGATGTGGGGCAATTAAACTGTTACCACTCAAGTAAGTGTGTGTGTGTGTGTGTGTGTGTGTCTCTGTGTGGAGTGAAATAAGAGGAAAGAACCTGTATTCCGCCTCGGTCCTCATTTCCCGCCATGCCGTCCACCTCGTCCATTATAAGAACATGCTTATCACTGACCGTCTGAGATGTACCTGACCGAAAAACCCAAAAACTGGTTATTGCCAATTCGGATCATTCTGGCACTTTGTTCTGGTTTTGAAGCCCGACCAATGTATAGGCTGCACAATAATATCCCACCATGACGACCCACGGTTTTATCCGTATCAGGAAAAATATACAGTGCCAAATGATTATGGCCTTTTTTTTGGACCCGCCACTGCCAGGTATTTTTTTTTTAAGCTTCCCTATTTTAACCTGACAACTGGGGACACCAAAATGAGGCCCCCTCCTGTTTAAATGCTGCAAAGGCTGCACTGGTGAATCCGAACAAGAGACCAAAAATCAAAAACATCATACAACATAGACAACATCCAATAGTGCATCACCCAGTGCAGTCTAAATAAAGTTCCCAGAGATCTGGAAAAGCCAGCTAGTGAGAAGTGATAAATGCAACAGTACATCGTCGCTAACAATCTGACATCGGAGGAAATTTATCTGGACTGCACCTGGAGTTGAAACCGATAACCACCACCTCAACCTGCTAAAACGCAACGAGCCAGGCATAAAGAGCTGCCAAGTGTGTGCTACTTTAGGCTTGAGAAGCGTTTGGTACCTCCTCAGAGGTTTGAGAGTTCATAGAAGTAGTAACTATAATGTACATCTGAATGTTTTTTTTCTGTTTATGAATACATAAACAATTATAAAATTTGATAAAACATTCCAGAACTTTTGCTGCGGCCTTATTTGGGTTATTCAAGACGACCTGTGAGTTTCTATGGATTCTGGGTTTAAAGGTGACAACTGAGAATAAGACAATCATGTCAGTCAGTAAAGCACTGTACAAAAAATAACTTAAGCCTCAATGTAAAAGTGTCAGGACTCAAAGTTCATATCGGTCGCTAAATTTTCACATTGCATGGGAAATTTGTCCCTCACTCCACCCTGTACATTTAATACAATAAATAAATAAATAAATAAATAAATAACTTATAACATAAAGCAGGGTATAGGTCCTTTAGTGTAGATTAATAAATAAGGTGAAGTACCTGTGTAGAAGTTCTTAATGCTTGTGTTATTTAGGGACTCTGCAATCACTTCCTTCAGACTATTCTTGCTGCGGGTGCAGCTGGCATTCATCTCCACGTAACTGTAACCCAGCTCCTAAACACACACACAGACAGACACACACAAACACACAAACATTTATTCTGCTCTCAATCTGAGGTTGATCTACTTACAAAAATTACTACCTACTAAAATAATACCCTAACACAAAGGATCCCATTCATTTGGATATTTTGATCATGTAGCAGCTATTTGCCGTCACGTTACCATATCTTCACATAGGAAGGTGACCCAACCACCTGTAGCATTAACTCTACAAACAGCACATTTGAATGCAGAACATTCTGCTGAACAAGGAGGGATTCGTTCCAAGAATACTCAGAGCAGCAGACACCTCCGCCCTCTTAAAGAAACTCTTCAAAGTGAACGGCACGTTTATCAATTACAATGGCAAATTTCACCAAAAGGAGACAAGCCTGCATGCATGCACATTATGCACCAAAATGTGTAATCTTACTGTAGTAGTACTAATCAGCAGCCTAGCACATATTACCTACAGTGCAATGAAAATACTAGAACTGGATCCATACCGGTTGATACTCTGCACTGACATACTTGGATCAGAACGAAGGGCAGAAGGGGGAAAAAAAAAAAAAAAAAAAACCCATTCATTTGTCCTAGGTAGAAGCTTGCACAAGGCGAGTTCATCCACAGGTCATTTGTTATTTGCAGGCAGGACTCATTTAGAGGCACTGTGATAACTGCGAGTAAACGGCCAAATAGCTGTGGCTGGCTGAGTAGGGTGTGCTTGGACAATTATTGGCAGCTGGTAGGAGTGGACAGACAGGCAAAATAAGTTGCGTGTGATACAAAGAAAACGTCAATTTCCGGCCAATGTCCAAAAATAATGGATCTGGAGGCTGCTCCACTCTCAGTGCTGCTCTCGGCGCCTTACACCAGTGAAGCAGATTACAGCAAAAGCAGACAGAAAGAGACGAAGACCATGGGCATAGCCCATAGCATGTGGGTGTGGCTGGGCACCTTGCGTTTGAAAGGGCTGGATGAGGGCAAAATTACCAAAAGGTTTTGTGGGAGAGTGTGGGCAAGAATCACACCATTCTTTTGTGAGCACAGAAACACGCGACTGGTGACTGAAGTGTGGGCATTAATAGTAAGCCCTTGCAGAAAGCAGACACACGTAAATCAGACGATCAAGTAAGGAACTGAATAATATCGGCTGAGGCAAAAGTCATTTTCCAAAGGATTATACAGTTTCCAAGACGTTTCTGTGTCTATCTGGGACTAACCTCACACACAAGGGCAGCAGTAGTGGTCTTCCCAACACCAGGAGGTCCAGACAACAGAGCAGCCTTAAAGCCAGAACCATTATCCTTGCCCCCAAACTTACCAAACCTAGCAGCTGTTGATGAAACAAACAGGTGACAATGAGGAACACACAGCAATATATTCTATAAATGTAATGTTTATATACTGTATATACAACATTGAAATATATTTAAAAATATTTTCTCAAAAAATAAATAAATACATAAATAAAATAATGATAATAATAATAATAATAATAATAATAACAATAATAATAATAATAATATATATATATATATATATATATATATATATATATATATATTTAGGATTTTAGGGGTTAAGGTTGAAGCAAGCATTTTAAAAA
>CM067500.1:4390974-4434878 GCA_034552555.1 Semaprochilodus insignis
AATTCCTGCCCTACCTGTGACTACATTATCCAAATCCAAAGCACATTCATACTGATGGTTTTCTCAGACCGTACTATAAATAGCAGATACCAGAAAATACGGTCATCTATCCTTACACTGACTTTAGTACAAGTAAATATAGTTTGAATATTACAGTAAAAATACTTCTAAGTATGGTTTTATCTGTGGACTCAATTGCAGGCTCAGGTTACCACCATGGCTGAAGACAGAGATTCCTATTGGCAAAAACTACAACAGACTGAAAAATACTCTCCGGGAGTTGAACCTACACACTGTAAGTACCTAAAATTGAAAAGCTGGTTTTAGCTCAGGAGGGCTCGTAGTTTATACAAAGCTGTCTGTAGACTCACAGTAATTCTGGAGCTAGTAGCCTTCAACCAAAACCCTTTCAGTTATAGTCCTGTTCCAGTCGATCTTGGGATAAGGTAATAATAGAACCTGCATGGTGTTGTGCTGTGTTGTTGTTGTTGTTGTTGTTGTTGTTGAATGTGGCTTCAGTAGCTTGAATAGTTCTTTAGATCCCTACTTCCTCCGTGTAGGGTGACTTGCCTACTGGATACCTTGGTTACAAGAGGAACCCCAAAGCTTTTCCTGCTATTACCCCCTTTAGGGATCTGTCCACAGCTGCTTTATGTCTGTTATAAAACGTTCTTCATAAGTGAACTCGAATCAAGCCGAACTGAATCTATTTGTAATGGTAATCTGCATGTGTTTTGCAGGTGTGTGAAGAGGCTAGGTGTCCAAACATTGGAGAGTGTTGGGGTGGTGGAGAGTATGCAACCGCTACTGCGACCATCATGGTTAGTATGCAAGGGTAATTTACACAATTGGCGATAAGTACGTGCTGCATTTGGAAGCAAGTTACATGTACAGTACTTAAGTACCAGCAGAACCTTTACTATAATGGTAATTCACCTGAAGTACTGTCTGCTTAGATGTGAGAGACCTATAAACCTTGGACTAATAACCTGGCTAATGGTTCAGAAACATTTGTTTTTAGCTTTTGGCCTAAATTCCACACAGTAGGAGTTGCTTTATCTGGCTCATGGCTTCCATTTTATTGGATCTCTGGTACCATCGAAATACTAATTGGAAAAAGACCTCAGTAAGGGTAAACAAGTTGCGGCCACATAAACATGGTTACGAAAGCACCATAACAATGTCTTTTCTCATTCGTTCCCTCTTTATTTTTTTGTCTTTACGTAGTTGATGGGAGACACTTGCACCCGCGGCTGCAGGTTCTGTTCTGTCAAGACGGCAAGAAAGCCTCCTCCTTTGGACCCTGAGGAGCCATACAACACAGCTAAAGCTATTGCTGCGTGGGGACTGGACTATGTGGTTCTCACTTCGGTGGACCGAGATGGTGAGCACACACACACATACAAACATTGCTTTTACTTGATAGCAGTGGGGAAATATCTCCGGGGGTTTGTTGCCGTTCTCTACGCATGTATACGTGTGTTTGTATTCGTTTGATAGATCTTGCCGATGGCGGTGCGGAACACTTCGCGAAGACTGTTTCCAACCTCAAAGAAAGGTAAGGTCAGCATTATGCTCCAGACCATGCTACATGTTTTATTTTCCATGGATGGACGGCATTGAGGTGGTGATTTATTATAAATTATTTATCATAAATTATGCAGCAACAAATTGACCAGTTTTTATGAATGTAAATGTAATAAGGGTTTCTAACAGCAAGTTGTGAATGTGCCTCCCAGGAACCCTAATATCCTGGTAGAGTGTCTGACCCCTGATTTCCGTGGTGACCTCTCAGCAGTGGAGAAGATTGCTCTGTCCGGCCTAGACGTTTATGCCCACAATGTAGAGACCGTGAGAGAGCTGCAGAGGTCAGTGCAATGTAACACATGCAGTTGTAACTTAATGGAACAGTTGTATAGACAGGTGGTATTGAGAGTAGGGCTACAAGGTTCAGACTAAGTGGCAACAACAGTGCCAAAGTAACATGTTAGCTGCCAGCTTTAATCGGTTGTTGTTTACCGTACACTAGGCTTGCATCACAGTCGGATGTTTGCATCAGTGCATTTGCATGAGTACAAGTAAACAAGCATGGTATCAGGTTGACAGCGGGTGTGGAAAATCCACACTGCTTTTCCTGAAAAAGAGAAACATAAAGCATATTAAAATAATCATATTAGTGGCATTTTTTCAAATTGGTCTAATATCCACATCATGTTCTGGAGGAAGATGAAGAAGAAGAAGGAGAAGAACCGTCCTCCACATGTTGATGAATCTAATACTGTATATCATGCTTGTGCGGGAACATGCAGTAAGCAGCACTTGCTGTCTTGTTGCGCTCTTGACAAAGTGGTCCGGAATGCTTTCCCTTCAAGTGCTTGTGTGTAGCACTTGCACTGCGGTCATGTGCCATTTCCAGTTTGCAGAGCTTACAGAACACCACATTGTCAGGCCTATAAAACACTCCTACACTTGAGATGATCGTAAGCAAGTTGTTTTTGTTTTTTCTTTCTTTTTTTTTTTTTAAATCTGAAACTTGCTCTCCAGGGAAATGACTTCATAGCGACGCACCAATGCACGTTAATAAGAATCAGTGTGTTTCCATAATTGATTACACCTATTAGAAATATCCAAAGTATTCCTGCGCCCCATCAAGCCTGCACAAAATATGTGCCCAACTTCCAGCGAGCCGTAGACAGGTTCAGTAAGTACTGAGCACGCTAACAACTAAAATGTGGATGCTTATCCAGTGCTGTGGACCTTGTTTTAGTAGTAAATTACATAATTTCACTTCCTAATGAAGGCATAGAAGGCATATTAGTGATTCATTTAAGAGTATACTGTATATACCATGAATTCTAAAATATAAACAATTGAATTACTTTTAAAACGAGATCATTATTTTCGTATTTTCAGATCTAAGATTGTAATTTTTTTGGCAAGCACAAGAATTTGCAGTGTAGTTCTTATGATACACAGAACTCCATGGGACACAGCGTTTTCTCCGGAGATTAAATTTTTAGAGAAATTCTATATAGGCAGTATCTTAATAAGACAAGCATAAATAATCAGAATGTGTTTGTAAATGTGGTTTGTACTGCAGTACACTATTAGCCACAAAATATATTCAACTTGACTGATTAATATGTGCATTCATTTTATATCTCCAGCGTATTTGTAAGGAGCAGTGTGGCAAATTTTAGACTACGAGCTTCCAAAGCTGTAGCAGCATGATGTAAGGTGGCTCTATTTTGAAACTGGCACGCACATTTCTAACCAAATGGGTCATTTTGTCTATTAAACCACTAAAAATATTTGCACCCTGTCCACAAGGTGGCGTTCTCGGTGAAAATTCCAGACATCTTGGCTTTGTTTGTGTGCTGCAGTACCCGCCATTACCACCAGGTGGCAGAAATATCCCCGCTATTTAAGTCAGGCTAAGATCCAGGAACTTGTTGAACTGCTTCTTGCTCACAACTGAGGAACTGCATTTTAGAGGGAATTGGCACCCGTTCAGTTGGTTACTGTGTCTGTGGCTTTGTTGCTGATGATATTTTGACTTTGAAGGTATGTGCGGGACCCACGTGCAAACTTTGACCAGTCACTCAGTGTGCTGCGCCACGCTAAGAAAGTAAAACCAGACCTGCTCACTAAAACCTCCATCATGCTCGGACTGGGCGAGACAGACGCACAGGTGCAGTCTACAATGAAAGGTACACACACTGCCTTTCCGACATAAACATGGGGGCAGCTCACCCAAATGAACCAAATTAATTCCATAATCGTAACTAATTCTTCATGTTTCCCACTAATATGTATATGTATGTATGTATGTATGTGTGTGTGTGTGTGTGTGTGTGTGTGTGTCTGTCTGTTATATGCACAGAAGTTACACAGCAATCAAATCAAATGTCATACATAAAGATATTGACCTTTTATTCCCCTTTAATTTTGAAATTTTAAAAGCACTATATGTATAAAAATGCACCGATATGATTTATTGGAACAGTACTGGCACTGATGCTGACCTTATTAAACAGGTCAGGTATCGATCAGATGCTGGGAAATGACTAACGCATGGCCGCAACCAAGTTTCCATGACTTGGTAAGACACCGGAATTAGATAGTTAAGCAGCGGCCACAGTTAAGTAAGGCCCGGGAATTAAATAATTCAGTTTTGATTACTAACTCATGACCACAGCTTAGTAAGGGGTGGGGAAAAAGGATAATTAAGTAGTTTCCATACCTTACTACGCCAAGGCCACAAGTAGGTTGTCATGCATTAGGATCCCATTGGCATGCTTTAGTATCCAGGTCTCACATCGTAGGATTAAGAAGCAGTGTCACCAGCAGGGCTCTTTACAGTGTTCGTCTGATTCTCACTTTGTGGTTTTATTAATGGAACTGAATGCTGTACATACAGCTAAATGTAAATGTCCACATTACAAGCAAACAAGTAATGGAGGTCTTGTGTATCTTTGCAGACACTGTTTACAGTGCTCCTCTGTGTTGTATGCACTTGTACATACAAAGCGAGACACCGTGTTTCAATATAAAAGCCCTGTGCTTCACACCTCCTTCATCAGCAAATGACTATTTCAGGCTTTCACATTTTTACCAGTGTGGCTAAACAGGCTAAAAGTGCTGCTGGGCTGATTTTGAGGTCAAAAGATGATGGTTAAGATGTCTGCAGGGATCAAATAGGCTACTTAGTCCTATTTGTTGTAACGCATCACATGTCCAGATAGCCTGGTGTCACTCCACCTCCACCCCTACCGCGAAACCGCCCAAGTTCCTACCTGCATGAGATGGATTACCGCAGGACACCATTAGGAACCTCTACAACTCCATGCCGAGTCGTCTGGCATGTTGGGTTTGCAAACATGGCAACTCAACGCCATATTGAGAGACACTACTTCTGTATGTGTAGCTCAATAAATATTATATCATGTGTTGTTCCTGGTAATCTTTATCTTCCTTCCCAATAGCACTGCAATCCCACACTTCCTTCTGGGTGCAGCTATTCTTTATTTATAGCTATTCTGAAATTAACGCATTGTATGAAGTATGCAAATTTAGAATTTAGAATTTAAAATGAATCTGAATCGATACTCTGTATTGGCTAAGTTCAGGTATCGAAATCGCAGTCCAGTTGGTATCGAGCAGTAAGAGCAGAAAATGCTGAATCGGATGGAAAAAAAAAAATAGAAACTCCAATCCTGTAACTAATTATCAATCCTGAAACAGCTCACACTTAAGTTGCGATGCGTTGTTGTTAGCTGTGTAATTCTTCCTGTGGGGTAATAGCCTGCCTGAGCAGCATGAACCTGATCATTTTAGAAACCAATATTAAGTGAAGTGTTAAAAATTATTAAATTATTAAAATTAAATAAATTATTAAATTATTAAAATTATTAAAACATACTCATTTTAAAGCTAAGTAGTTGTTAAAGAAGGAGTATTGGGATCTGCGTTCACAGTTTCAGTATCAGGAAAAAAAGTGATACGGTGCTGTCACTGATTGTTGTCATCATTATGTGATTGTCAGAGCTGAGGGAGTCCGGAGTGGACTGTCTGACCTTGGGCCAGTACATGCAACCAACCAAACGGCATCTGAAGGTACTGCTCCTCTACTGTACCTGCAGTTTTGGAGCTACTGTCTCCTGATTTACAGATGATCGGTACCGGGGTTTGGGGTTGTAGTGATATTGCTTTGATGTGCTATTATTGGACTGACATTACATTCATTGTGAAATTTAATTTTTTATTGTGTGTGTGTGTGTGTGTGTGTGTGTGTGTGTGTGTGTGTGTGTGTAGGTGGAGGAGTATGTCACGCCTGAAACGTTTGCTCACTGGGAGAAGATGGGTCAGGAAATGGGCTTTATCTACACAGCGAGCGGACCTTTAGTGCGCTCTTCTTACAAAGCAGGTGACTTCCATTAGACTGGACATAAGGCTAACATATCACTGCGGTCCCGACAAAGTCTGTTTCCAGAATTGAAACTTTACAAGGGAAGGCAAAAACGTCATTTTATTCCAAGTCATTTTAGACCATTTCTGTTGATCCGTACGTGAAATGTTGACACGGTGGGAAAGGTAGCTGCTGTGTTCCAATGGTGTAAAAATCGAATAGAAAACGATTCGATGCACGGGTTTGATATGACAGCAGTCATCTGTGCAGTTCGTCGAAGCACAGACCGCACATATACACGTGATAAGTACCTTACCTGGGGCTGTCTTATCCAGCAGATACCTCAATGCCATCATCTGCTTAAGTGATGATGATTAAATTAGATTAAATTTGTATCCAGTTCAGCAATCTTAGACTGTTTTTTACGTTTTGTCTCCCTTATAATTGTTTTTGAATCGTCCAGACTGGACATAAGCTAGCAACTAGCAAGGTGACATAAAATATGCCACATACGCCGTCTTCCGAGCTATAACCAGGTGTAACCTGTACATGTTTGTTTTGAAGCTGGAGGTTATTTCACACCAAGATCAGTTTAAACTCGTAGAATCATTTTCATTTTGATTTTTTTTACTTTTTTACACATCAGTTTTCTTTATCCTGTAAACATTGAAAGTACTAAATGCTGCAGTTATACTTTATAATTTTTCATTTGTGACTGCCTTCATGTGAAAAGCACCAAAGCTGGCATTTCTGTCCTTGCACCTCTTTGAGTTTGACTCTCTTTTCTGTCTTTTTCTCCCACGCATTTGTGTAGGTGAGTTCTTCCTAAAGAACCTGCTGAAAAACAGGAAGGCGGAAGAAGCGTCGGAATGAAGATCAAACTGGTCTGCCAAATCTTGGATACATGGACTTATTTTACTTCAGCTGCTTAATCTATTAGGTTTGTTTGGGAAGCCTCCATAAACAGAACGTTTAAATAAATATCAACTGACTGTACTGATCTGTTGGTAATGCAGTCTTCTGTTATGTAGCTCAAAGGAAGTAAGAAACTTGTATTTGGGAATGAACTTTACCAAGCAGGAATTTGGTCCTGTTTAGTAATACCTTACTGTGGGGTATGTTTTTCTTTTTTTTGTTTTTTTTTGTTTTTTGTTTTTTGTTTTTTCCTTCAAGCTTATATACACAACACCCACATAAACTTGGTATGCCAACTAACATAACCCTACATGTTTCTTTATAAATGCTTATACCTATAGATTTATTTAGCTGACTATGATCAAAGTTAGTAAATGTCATCTTTATTGACCTCTATTAGAATCAGCATTAGTTGAGTTTAAGTTGTGCTTGATGTATATTATGCGTTTAATCCAGAAACATACGAGATATTTGTAAATGTCAAATGAGTTTGGGGCTGCTTAGCCTTAATGCCTTTAGCAGTTTTACCCGATGTACTATTTTTTAACATGTATTATTAATAATTAATAATTATTCATTAATAATATATATTAAAACTATTTTAGTTATGTGTTATTTCAAGGACCCAAAGTTATTTTGCCAAGCATGTTCAATCTCCATGCAAGGTAGCCTTGATGACTCTGATGTAGGACGTCACCTAAAGCATGTTAATGTGTGGAAATGCATGCGTCTTAATATGGTTTAATTAAATCAAGAAATGCACAACATTTTTTAAAAACAGTGGCAAATAGGGTCTTACTGTGACATGGTTAACCGTGATTAGCTTGCAGTAACTGATGATAACTTCAGTAGTAGGTTGCTATCTGTGTTCGGAGGAAAAGAGAGCGACAGAGTGCTCTTTTAGCTTCAGCTTGAACCTTCATTCATTTCTTCAATACTTTGTTTTCTATTCTGCTTGCAGTGCCATGATTTCTTGTTTTTCTGCAATACTTAGCCTCCACCTCCTCTGAAGGCTGAGAAGAGCCAACTTGCCACAACTTCTATTGATCCACTGTGGAGAGCATCCTGGCAAGCTGCATCACTGTGTGGTATGGCAGTGCCACTGCTGCCAAGCGTACGTCCCTGCAGAGGGTGGTAAAAACTGCACAGCACGTCACCGCAGCTGCCCTCCCACCACCCAGAAGGAGATGTCTGAGGAAAGCCGTTAACATATCCTCTGACCTCACACACCCCACCGGTACCCTGTTGCAAACTCTCCCGTTTGAGCAGAGGTACCGGAACATCCAAGCCAGAACCACCAGGTTCAGTTTTTACCCAAGAGCTGTCAAACTGGTCACATCGGCAGCACCTACCGGATCATGACTACAAGACTATAGGCTGTTACTGATCTAACCCTGATTACAGCAGCAACTACACACTGGGCTCGACTAGCTCAAGGGGCTGTATGCATTTGCACTTGACCCAGACCTATACTTGAACACGTGAGCTGTGTGTTCTATATACTGAACATCTTCACTGTAACTATATGGCTGTTTTTAGCCATTTTCCTGAACATCAGATGCTGTGCGCACTACCTGCACTCTGTTATATATACATCTGCTTTTTACAACCACATACTTAACTGCACACCTAGCTACCTCAACATTCTGTATTTCCCATAAGTACACTTAACATTAGCTGTATTTTGCTCTACTGCATATGCTAACTGCTGTTTGCACCTCAGTCCTAGTAACACTCTGTTGAATGTTGAATTGAATTGAATTATCAGCACTGCAGTGACACTGATGTGGTGTTGGTGTTGGTAGTGTGTGTTGTGCTGGTCTGAGTGGATCAGAGACAATGGCTCATCTGCTGCTGCACAGTTTGTGTTGATCATCCTGAAGTCCTTCATCTGTGGTCACAGGACGCTGCCCACAGGACTCTGTTGAATGAATCGTGTCATTGTCACTGCAGTACTGAGAATGGTCCAACGTGTGTACATACTGTACTGCAACGGACAGAGCCTAATGTACTGTATCATCATCTTGTTGAACCTAAGCCATTCTCTCTCTCCTCTTCTCTCTGTGGGCATGCGTGTGTTGTATCAGCTTGTGGATCACAGGGAAGTTAAGGTTGCTTGCTTTTTTGGGTCATAATGCCTCCTTCCCTCCTTCCCTCCCTCCTTCCCACCCAAGCACTTAAGTGTTTTTGAGCTTTTAATTCAAAGTTCAACAGCCTAACTTCCATCTGCAGCTTCTGTGACGTACAATCAGTGACCCTGGACAATAATTTTCCTGAAGCTAGGAAACAACAGAAAACCAGCTGCCTTGAAGCACATTTATAATATGAGCCAATATGGAGTCTTCCTTTAAACATACAGGACCTTGTGAAAGTGCTGTACCACTTTAATGGTTTAATTCAGTTGCTACAGAGTTATCGGAATATCCCATGTCATTCGATACAAAAATCACCATTAAGTACATATTAAAGACTTTTGAGCCGCGGTTCCACATAAAAGTGCACGGCCCATAAATGAGGATGATTTTACTCTACTCTGTATTTACTTAACACAGAATTTTTTTTCAGATACATTCACATGACCTGGCCTACATGACAATAAATATCACTATCATGATCATTTATGTCACAATACAATGAGATATGCTTTATGAAAGTACTGCGTATATCACCAGTATTGTAGACACTGCCCAACTGCATGACTCATTATAAAGAGAGCAAAATAGGGCCGACAGATCAGATAATTACCCTGATATGTTTGATCATTAATGTTTCTTTAATGCTTTCGACATATGGCTACCCTCTACTATTTACACACAGTGAATATTCAGTCTGTTCTTTTCAAAACACGATTCAATCAAGAGCTCTTTCTGTTGTTCAGTTTCTGAACCACAGCATTTCAAACTCCTTCAGCCTAAGGACTATTAGGCCTGGATTAAACATGATTCAGCCCACTACCAGAGCAAATGAGTTACTGTAGGTTTACAGGTTAAGGTAATTCAGTCCAGGGGACATGACTGCACGGTCATGATTAGCTGTGTAAGATCATTCAGGTGGATTCACCAACTGAAAAAAAAAGCTTATCCTGCTCAGTCTGGACAAAGGTCAAGAAGAACACAGGCGTGTGTGTGTGTGTGTGTGTGTTTGTATAAGGTTTGAGTATGTAAGAAGGGCAGAGTTCACATAAATGACAACAGTGCAACTTTTGGCACAGACAAGTTCACAAACGGTTCATTACACCAGTGTGCATATGTGTGTGTGTGTGAGAGAGTCACTGAAAATGTGTATTGGATGCAGTTTTCAGAAGTAAGAGACTCGAGAGGCGACAAAATAAAAGAAACAGAAATTCAGGACACGCTTGGCCAACACTGAGACCAAAAGCACTGACAAAAATGATAATGAAAATAAAATGAATAAATAAATAAATCTCCAAAAATTACTACATCATATAAGCAGTCACCTGCAGGGCTCCATGCAACATCTATAAAGTTTGCCAGTAAAGTTTTTAATTAATGTAGTCATCCAGCACAGCATATTGCATTTAAATATAAATGATGAATAAAACATGAATATGAAAGTGAAGACTTTTAGTTTTGGTTTGTGGGTATTGACATCCAGATCTTGTGATCAAATGACTACAGTTACTAGGAATTACTACTTTTCATACAGCGCATATTAATTTTTAGGGGCTTAGAAAGTAATTGGACAAATAAAATCACAAGTTGTGTTTTTTTAATACTGGGTTGTGAATCCTTTTGCAGTCATCGACTGTAAAGTCTGTAACCAACAGACATGACATGCTTGATCTTGGGGTGTTTGACCTTCGGTTTTAACTTCAGTGAGTGAAATACCCTCAGTGAGTGAAATGGACTGAGGTCATGTGATAGACCTGGTCACTGTAGAACATCCCTGTTTACAAAAGCTTTGGGTTCCAGGTCACTGTCCATCTGCGAGCGCTGCTGAGGCATTTGGCACATTATGTTTTTTTTTTTTTTTTTTTTTTTTTTGTCCCACCCTGTCTATTAAATGTTGTTCCGGACCCGTAAAGTCTTCAACGTTTTTGGTCAACTCTTGATTTGGTCACCCTGGTTCTGGATTACATCTTCTTGTTACTTGGGATTTTGCTTCTCCTAATGGTTACCTTTGATACAGATGTCTCTGACACCGTTGTAGTTTCACAAGGGAAGGAATTTAACCACCACCAAGGGCTTCTGGGCCTTTGTGTTTCTGAACTGGCGACATGACAACGGACTGCATTGACTGACTGACACTGATAAGTGACTACATTGAAAAATGTTTCAAAAAAATGTTTTAATAGATCTGATGGGTTTCTTCTCTGGCAGTGAAGGTCTTTGTAAGTCATATATGGGAATGAACAGCAGCAGCTTCGAAATGCAAGTCCACTGTAGACCTTTTATCTCTATAGTAAGTGAAATCACAAGGGAATACACAGCTGACCATGGAACAGCAAATACTCTCAGTTAGAGCACATCTGCACTTTTGAGTGCTTATTGGTCATTTCATTTCAACGCCGATATGATGTACTAAATGTAGCTACCTACATTTTTTGAAATCTTTCATTGAGAAATGGTTAAAACTGTTCGACAATTCTCTCATGAAGTCCATCTATCTTGCTAAAACTGAGCCCCTGAACTCCTTTTCTCATGATCACCTGTTACCAGTTCACCTGCTTATTGTGAGTATGCACGTAATGTTTCACTTTACCTCCTTAATTAACATACATACATACAGTTTTGGAACAAAGGGGGGTCTGGGGCCCTGTCTGTATGGAGTTTGCATGCGTTTTCTGGCTCTCTGTGGGTTTCCTCTGGGTGCTCTGGTTTCCTCCCACAGTCCAAAGACAGGCAGTCAGGTGAATTGGAGATGCTAAACGGCTCCCTTGGTGTGAGTGTGTATGTCTGTGTGCCTGCCCTGCGATGGAGTTGCGGGATGTCCAAAGTGCCTTCTGTCTCCTGCCCATTGAACACTGGGATAGGCTCCAGCATCCCTCACGACCCAGAAAGATGAAGTGGTTTAATAGATGAGTGAGAGAGAGAGAGAGAGAGGGATTTCAAGTGTGAGGAACTCCGGCCCACCCAGGAAGAGAATGCAGAGCGGTGAACAGTGCATGGCAAAGAAAGGACCACCACAGCAGACACAAACCTGCTTCTGCACACAGATATGCCACAGGGGGGAACGGCTCAGAGCTGGTGTCCAGCCATCTGCCAGGACCAGAGAACAGCAGAGGCAGAGCAGGATGAGTTGGGGGCTGCTTTGGAAGGGCACTGCCCCTAGAGAGCATGGGCGACCACTGGCAAGGAGCAAGTATGGTGTATAGGCTCGAAGTCCCCCTATGGAGGGCATGGCAGCCCCCTAAGTTCAGTTTAAAGACTGTGTGGTTTCCCCTTTGATGAGGGTGTGTGTGCAGCTTGTCCAAGTAATCCTTTCGTGTTTGTTTTGGATTACGTATCCCCTCCCACACTTATTCAGTAGGTTTGTTTTGCTTAGGTCTCTTATTGTGGAGGACGGGGTAGGAGTTGCCTGGAGTTGTCTGGTATGTCTGTATTTGTGTTGTAGACACCAAGGCTCATGGTTCCCATCAACACCAGTGTATGGAACTCATCAACTTTACAATCTACAATGAACTATTTCAAAGTCAAACCACCCTCAACAACTTTGTTCGAATTACGCAACAATTTATTGACGCCACTGACAATTGGTGGAACTCCAAACAAAGCCAAACAAAGTCATTTGGAGTGGTTTGAATAAATGTTCAAAATAATGAAGACACAAACTGCATGCTACAGTACTTAACCTAAGTAAGCTATGTAACTGGATAACGTAACAAATAGCTAATAGAATGGTGTCAGCTGGTTTCACTTTTGAAAAAAAAAAAAATTAAATAAATAAATAATCCAGACACAGGGCTACCATTGGTCCATATTTATTTAAGAAACAATTGCTTTCTATTGTTTTTACATTAGTGTTACAAATCTATACAGTATTAGATTTTATGAAAAACATTGTTTACATTAAACAGGTATACACTGATATCAACCGACACCATTATGTTACCTCTGCAATCTTCGTGAGCTTGTTCAACCGAAGCCTGTCATGCTCTGAGACACAAACTTGATGTATGAAATCCATAATCCATATCCTTTAAGCTAATCCTTTAATACCCTGTATGCTTTGTTTATCTGACCACTAAAGTTGAAAGTAGTCACAACCATGACAAGTATTTTTTTTCCTTAAATGATCCGAAATCACAGTTATATATATAAAATGATACACTTACACGTCAGATGATTCTAGAATTGATCTCCAGAAACACTGGAGGAGGTTTGAATCTGACATGACCAGGTACACTACTTGGAGTGTATTAAGAGTACTGCGACACAGCCAACAATACAGGAACAGCTTGGCTACCCAAGCTAACGTGGCTAAGTTGAAATGGATACTACTGGACGCTAATTTAGTGCCCAGTAGTATCCATTCCATCATTTCCTGCTTGATAGCTCTTCCTTTTCATGTATTGTTAGCGACACATTTTTTGATTGAATGCATCTTAAATCCAGTTCTTCGCATGTCTACAATTTTTAAAAAAATTGCCAGTCTGAAAAATATATGGGCATTACCTACAGCGTGTGGTCCGTACAGACTATGAAAAAGCATGATAAGCATACAGATGGAAAGAATTACATTCTGGTCTAAACGTAAGACGAAACTTCCTGTTTGTCAGTGCAATAGTATTTAATGGGTATGTCGTTTATTTTCTTCTTCTCTAAAATTTAGTACTGGACAACATCACCATTTGGAAACTTAAACCATCAACTGCAATGATATCGATCCTGTAGAGTCAAACCATAAAGAGACTGTCTACTCACTGAAAATTTGGCCACATTCCAGCAAAGGTGCAAACACTTAGACTTAGAATGTCTTCGTCAGACATTCTCAGGCAAATGGGTGCGTTGCGTCAGTGTGTGTGTGTCTGAGTGTGTGTGTGACTTAAGCTTTGGATTTTTTGCAGGGTGGTTCATTGAGAGTGATTCTGGGTACACCGCCTGAGGGTGTAAAGGGTAGCCTAGTTGTCACCTTCTTACCAATGGTCTCGATCTGTACACAAAGAAAAAGAGTTAGTGGAGACACCACTATTGAGCTGTGCTTATACAGACAGACAGACAGACGAGCAGAAAGGACCACACACACTCACTTGAAAGCCGAGGTTCTGTAGTTGGGGGTGCAAGTGGTCCAGGACGCGGCGGCCATCAAATATGAATGCCGGCTTTAGCATCTGGTGATGTATCTTCTCATAATCCAGATCCTGAAACAGAAACAAGATAGCAATATACATACAACACGTTAATGAGCTACAGTTACAAAGTGGGCTGCACAGAGCAGATCAAGTGTGTTGGCATGCAATAGGCTTGTGCTGGTCCTCTCATTTGGGGGTGTTTGCGCAAAGACTCATTTACATGCACAGAAGTAATTCCGACAATAACAGTGACATAAAGAACTTGATCAAGTCATCTTTAATTTGGCCATGAAACTTGTATTTGCGACAGTCTGACAAACTTTACTATGCGAGAGTGTGAGGCTGCTTAGCTGAGCAGTACAGCTTCTTTTCCCAAAGCAGTTTGTTTTCTCTCCCAGGAACCGAAGTCTGAAATCTGACCACACCAAGCTCATGTTTAAACAGCTCAGCTCAACAGTTTACTGTGAAGTAGTTTTCTTGAGGCTGCATATGTTTGGCATGACAAACATAACTAGGGATGCACTGAATGTCCGGCAACCGAAAATTATTCGGGCGAAAATGGCTTAATTCATTAACACGTGAAAAGGCCAATAATTTAAACCGAACAGTGTCGTTTCTAATGACGCTGTTACTTCTTTTTCAAGTCCTCGGATGTAGAAGGAAAGCAAACTGTTATTCAGTTTCAAGCATTTGAGTCAAACGGAACTCCAGAAAGAGTAAAGAACAGAACAGAGCCGGTACAGCGAGGCAGATAAACAGCAGCTTCTCAGCGGGGTCAACGAGCGATTTGTTAACCAAACCCAGATGTTCAGTTTTCTTTAGCGCAGAGCTGATTTAAAAATAATAATAATAATAATAATAATAATAATAATAATAATAATAATAATAATAATAATAATAATAATAATAATCTCTAGTGAGACTGCAACTTGTTTGACTAAATTGCAGGTGGCTGTATTTTAACACGTCCTTGACCAAACACGACCAAAATACAGAATACCGGCACGTGTCTCCCGGTAACAGTAACTGGAATTAATCAACCAACAGCCTAATGAATGTATTTTGTACTGTATAAACAACTTTATCTATATGTCTGTACCTTGAACATGTCCCACTCTGTGCAGATAACAAGTGCATGTGCACTTTTACATGCTTCGTAAGGGTCAGATGTAACAGTAACCAGCTCCGACACTGAGAAAAGATCAGAAGATACAGTTACACACACAAATCAAGACCTCTGTCCTAAATAGAAGATAACAAAGCAACTACATTCCAACAATCAGCACGTAGCTGTTTTTTTTTTCAGATCTTTAAGAGTGTAATCTATTAGCAGGGATGTCATAACACTGCCTGCATGGACCTTTGCAAGCATGACCAAACGACAATCTCAAACGGGTTGGGCACAGCGTTTCCACATGCGCACAACTGGAAAACAAGCCCACCTCTTTGAGGGTTGTCTCCAGAGATGCTTGGCTGAGACAGGTCCTGTATGATCTGCTCTTTGAGTACTTTGGGGTCATAGATGTGCAACTTTGCTCCCTCATCCATCAAATATTTAGAGATATAGATACTGGATGACTCTCTAAGAACAAAACAAAAGTACAAAGTTACAGCATGTAACATCAACATCGACAGACAAATGGAAACACCATACAAAGGCTTCGGCATAACAGCACTTGTGTACCTCTACTAGTAAATGTACACATTTTGCATTTAAAAAAATGGCTTAATATTGTTTTTGAGTAATAAATGAGGTTCATCTTCAACTTTAAACATTTATTTTCAAATGGTAAAAACTCAAATGCTAAAAAAATAAGACTATGAAAACTTTGTTGAAAGCCAAGATGTTGTCACGCCCCTACATAATGTAAAGTTAAGGTTAGCTATGTGGAAAAACAGTCACAGCAAATCATACATATGAGCTGGAAAAAATAAAAAATAAAAAATCACTAAGTAATAAAAATCATTTGAGGGTTTTTTTTTTGCCCGTTTACACTAATAAACATGTTTAAGGTTTTCTTTTTAGTACAGACATTTACAGTTTTCAGTTTACATTTACAGGGCATTAACACTCATGGACCAACAAGGCAGCTTTGTCCAACCAAACGGACAGCAGGTAAACACAGTGTTTAAAAACTCCAGCAGCACTGCTGTGCCTGATCCACACTCCCCAACACGACACACACTAACACACCGCCATCTTTTCAATGTCATTGCAGTACTGGGAATGATCCACCACCCACATAATACCTGCTCTGTGGTGGTCCTGACCATACAAAAACAGGGTAAAAGGACACCATGAGAAACGGCAGACGGACTACAGTCTAGAGGTGGACGATATGAATCATAGCTCGTATTGTGCACCTCTAATATTCACACACACACACACACATACACACATACACACACACACACACACACACACACATACACACATACACACATAGGTTATTCAGATTTTAATGAAATTATTCTTTTAAAACCACAATTTAATCAAGAGCACATTTAGTCGTTTGTTTTCTGAGTCACTGCATTTCAAACTACTTCGGTCTAAAACTATTAGACCTGGACCAAACATGATTCAGACCGCCAGCGGAGCAAATTATTACAGTAGGTTTACAGATGAATGCAGTTCAGTTCAGGGGAAATGCTTGCACAGTCATGATTAGCTAGCTGTGTAAGATCATTCAGGTGGATTCAACAAATACAGCACACAAGCTGCAGCATGAAAAAGCATTTACTGTTCAGGCTGGATAAAGGTCAGGGAGAGCACAGGGTGTGTGTGTGTGTGTGAGTGTGTGTGTGTGTGTGTGTGTGTGTGTGTGTGTGTGTGTGTGTGAGAGAGAGAGAGAGAGTGAAAGACAACAGTGCAACCCTTTGCCACAGACAAGTTTACAAAAGGTTTACTACACCTGTGTGTGTATGAAAGCAAGTCAGTGAAATGTCAGCGTATTTTTTTTCTGTAATCACTTAAAATATCTACATTCCATTTAAAGACGCATGTCCTCCTCAGTCCTCCTTTACTTTTTTGAAATGCTGTTTGTGTTTGTTGCTTTAAAAAAAAAAAAAAAAAAAAAAAAAAAAAGACATTTAAGGGATGGACCAACAACTTGGAATGAAATGAAAAAAAGAAAAAAGGTTTTGTTGACATTCATTTAAAAATAAATCTCAGCAATTAACATACTGTTCAAGAGTTTGTAGCCACCTTTTGTTCAAAGCATTTGTATTTAATATACAATAATAATTCACATAGTGTAGAGATTTTACAATTTTCACATTCCCCACCACGTCATCCTTACTACTAAAACCACTGTTACTAGCCTAGTCACTAGGGCTGAACGATTTGGGAATAATTTTCTAATTGATGTCACTCTTGCAATTATTTTCAGTCCAGACATATAATTTCTGCCAAATAAGACTAGAACATCCCCGTTTTTTGACTTGAGACTTCCCGCTGGCCGGAGAGCCAGTTAGTTCTGGTTGTGATGTCACAGCACCCAAGTTGTTTGCTGGCTTCTGATTCGTCGAACTCGTCTACAGCCAGTTAAAAAGCTCTGATATTTGGTTAAATGCTTCCCTCTAAGACCAGATTGTTGATAAAAAGGCTATAACGAAACCTGCGATTTAAAGACTGCCCTCCCTTTCAGGATGTTGAAAGTTTTATGGGAAGGGATGTTTTGCTAGTAGAGTGTGATCTTCAGCTCTCAGTGTGATCAGGTGCATGTGTGTTTACCTGGTGTCTCCAGTGTCTTTTTTGAAAGAGAAGCCTAGTAGAGCAATTTTCTTTCCCGTCACAGTGTTGAAGAGACAGTCAATGATCCTGCATGCAAATCTTTTCCTCTGGTACTCATTCATATCAATCACCTACATACACAAACACAAAGTCAGTAAAACTGAGGTAGAACAATAAAACAAAGCTCTTTTTCTGAATCATCACATTATACATTATAAAACATGAAACAACTACCATGTATGTAGTAACTACATATTCCTGCAGGTGTAGGTGTTCTTTACCTGCTGCCAGTAGGAAGCCACCTCTGGCAGATTCAGTGCCTCACAAAGATACACCAAATTAAGCACGTCCTTCTGGAAACAGCTCCCTCCAAAACCTAGCAAACACACATAATTATAGAACCATGTTCAAAATCTGAATTTAAAGTTCCACGTTATGCTTTTTAACATAACACTGGGCTATTTAGTGAATAATCAAATTTACACAATGTTCCGTAAGCCCATAAGTGATGCTAAAATGGTGGCTGTATATTCTACAAACTAAAGAAGCAAACTTGTAGAGCTAAATGATTTTATTTTTATGACCAATATTGCTATTTAAATTGGGATTATTTTCCACATATTTATTTCCAAGGCTTCCAGGCGAGTGGCTTGATGCTTTAATGCCTTTGCCGGGCTGCCAGTTAGTTGTGACTGTGACAGCACATAGGTGTTTAGTTGCTTCTGACTGATGTAACATTTTGTGTATATATGTGTGCGTATAAAATCAGCCAGAGAAATATGTGCCTGATTAATTCTGTAAAATGTCATTAAGCCGAACCATTGTTTCAAGTTATCAGACCAACTGTGGAAAACATGCTTTGTAAGAACCCCTCATATTTCAGAATCTCTGGAGCAAAAAATAAAAACATTTAAATAAAATAAAATAAAAATAATAATAGACCCTCACAAACTCACCTACGCTGGCTTTAAGGAACTTGCTCCCAATGCGCTGATCCATGCCGATAGCTCTGGCCACCTCCTCGACGTCTGCTCCGGTGGACTCACACAGGGCAGAGATGGAGTTTATGCTGCTGATACGCTGGGCTAGGAATGCATTAGCTGCCTGAGGAACAAAACCAGAGGAACAAAAACACATTTTTCAAAAAAAGACAACCTACCATATAAACTGAAATGTTCATTGTTTGGCTCCTGCACTTGTTCTCTGCCTTTTTGTCTTTCCACACTTTACATCTGTCTATGCACCACTTAACCTTTTCTTCCTCCCACAAAACAACTCCACCAACACAGAAACACACAGGATGGACCCAGTTAAAGAAATTCTATCTAGAAAATAGAATTATTTAAAAATTGCATAGCTGCATTTCAAAAAATTGAAATTGTGACCAAGTCATATTCTATTGATGTAAAGCATGCCAAACTGCCTTTGTGTACGAGATATATTTTCAAATGCAGTCCCACTTGGGCGTTTTGGTCCGTTTCACCTTATCAAAAGTCACAAATCCTGAATACCTTAATGCCCATCATGTATTGTACAAGTGTATTTGAGGATCATGGAATTGTTTTGCCATCCTGCACAATGTTTTCACCATACTGAACAACATATTCACCCATAATGAAATAACAGTATTTCCTTCTTCCAACAACACCAACAACTACAGTTAAGATGTCTATTCTTAATACACCACATACCAGTTTAGAGAGCTCAGAGGACCAGGTATTGGTGGTGATGATGCGGGATTTGGGCACCCAGTGCTCATAAACATCACACAGTGCTTGGATGGCCTTCTGACCCTCTGGAGTCTCATCTCCACCAATCAGAACGCGGTCTGGCTCCTTCAGGTCCTTCACCGCCGTCCCTTCTGCCAGAAACTCTGGATTTGAGAGTACCTGTGGGACACAGACAGAGAGGAACTCTGAACTCTGCTCTGGAAAGTAAGATCAGTCTGCGAAGGAGGTCTGGAGAGCCAGGCAAACGTAGAGCATTAAAACTGTAACCTACTTTAAACTTTACAGAATCACAGGGCATTAATCTTCCTCTGTAATGACACATGAGTACCAGAGTACTGGAGGAAACCAGAGATAGGTGTCATATTTACTTGATCAACGACTACTCGACATCAAAGCTTAAAGCGTCATCACCAAGCAGTAAAGTTGACAGGTCAGCTCGTCTGTGCAACCCCTGCAAGTGCATGTATGCTACAGGAAGCTGTAGTATGTCAGATTTGCTTGTTAAAACCATAAGAAGTAAGGAGAAACAAAACTAAAACTAAAACAAAACATGGTGTGGGTGTGCTGCTGTTAGTCACCTAGTAAAGCCTAAAGTAATCATTTAAAAAGTAGGAGGGATCGGGTGGGGGTTTTCCAAGCGTCATTTGAACCACATATTACTAGCGAACCACATCTTACTAGTAAAAAAAGAAATTGGTCAACTATAAATTTACAAAAGACGGCACTAGATAACTCGTAGATAAGGTTGGAGGACATGCCCAACATGCACGGAATCATCAGACTCACTAAAATCTAGTTTAACCAAGAAAGTTCAACTCAAAATATTCCACTGGTTTGCAGCAAGGTGGTGTTCTCACGGTAATGCATTCTATAAGCCAGGGGTCTTCAGAAACAGGTAAAAGTCTCAGCTAACGCACTAGAGGTTTTGCCCCAGAAGTCTTTACAAGTGAATTGGAGTTAAAACAATTTAGACCTTTTTTAAACCCTCAATGGTGCCTCATTATAAAAAAAGCCTTATCTAGAAAGGTTCACAGGTTCCGCTGTTGTTGTTTGCTTTTGGGATCTAAATGGCTACATTATGTTATGTGTGGTGTCAGACTGTACAAGCGGACTGTCATTCTATTTTTTATTTTTTTATCTGTATTATGTTGATTTTGCATTTTAGACACGCTGGACCTTCTTTTTAATCCATGTATTACTGTCAGATTAATACCTAAAGACGCATGGCCTGGGTCAAAAACCTCCAGCAAAATGTCCTAACAAGGCAAAACAGGTCAAGCTCATTTCACGCATCAGATTCAGTCCAGTGACTCCTCGGGAGCATGCAAATAGGAGAATCAGGTGAACTGTGATTAAAGCTGCAGTACAACTCTGTAGGAGGTAGAGGTTTAGTCATTCTCTTGGGTTCTAATGAACGCATTACTGGTTCAGTGTTCATGTTTATTTCATACAAAGGTCCACATGATAACTTGCTTCCATTCATGGCCTGTAGTTAGGGCTGGACAATATTGTGGTGATTTTCCAGGCAAGGTAAACACATTTATTATTTATTATTGAGGTTAACATGCTTAACCAAGTGCTCCAGATGCTCAGTTGAGTGTAGTTGTGTTGTCATGTATGCATCACATAGCCAAGTAGTTGCTTCTGATTGGGTCCAACTCATCCACAGGTAACTGTCATGTGTTGTGCTCGATTTCAAACTAAAATAATTCAACATTTAGCCATGTCTGTAGTGTATACGAGGTCTGACAGCAGGACTGAAACCTTTCCTCTGTGAGTCAGTGCAGTGTTTTGGGGAGGGAAAAAAAAAAAAAGTTTACAGTTACTTAAAAGGAACTTGTAGGACTTGATCTTGCTTTGCCGGAAGAATTCTTCAGCTAATTAGAGAAAATCCCTTGTAATCCCACCACACACCGACTCTCACTGTTAAGCTTTGCCCCTAAATGAGATGAAGGTTACAAAAGGAGAAGTGTGTGTGTGTGTGTGTGTGTGTGTGTGTGTGTGAAGAAAAAGGATTAGCATAGTAAACTATGCCAACACAGTCTAAAGACTTGTTTACATGCATTTTCCCCACCCTACACTAATTTAATTGTAAATTAACCTAAAGGGTGCAAGTATGAACACAAGCAGGAGTTATTTTAGTCAAGGCACCAAAAAAAAACCAAAAAAACCTGTACATCATTCAAGATAGAAGGGGCATGCAAGCAAGGTGACTATTGTGCAAAAGCATGCCTGCCAAAGCAGATTGTTCGTACGGCGTTTTTGTTATTTTGGCGCTGAGCTTTCAGTTATCAGGGGAAGTACCACCGTGGGACTGTACTTTGTGCATGTTTCAGAAATTAGAGTGGGCATGATGTTCAATACTGGGTTGCAAGTGTAAATGGCACAAAGCCCAAACATCAGTGATAAAAGTATACCAGTAATACCCCACAGGTTTTGGGCAGTGTTGGATAACCTTCTTCGTGATCACTGTCAGCAAAAACACACAGCACATAGACGGAACAGTTTTGTCTAGTAAAAATACACACATGCTCGAGACATTATATGGTATGTGTGTTTCACTCTTATTAAAAGCTACATTAGCTACAAGTGAGAACACAACTGGTATACGCATTTATCTTCAGAACCCACAACCAATTTCACACATCCTGTTACACTAGTTTGGCGTATTTGGTTAATAAAAGTTGATTTAAGTTTACTCAGTGAAAGGCAAATGTGTTATCGTTTATGCATGCAGATGGCACACAGATGGCTAATCAGTTTATATGTGCATCCATAACCTGTTCTGTTAGTTTTGCTCGAAAGCTGATGAAATGTTGATGAAAAAAATTGAAGACGTTTTATAGACGTTTAAAATGCTAATTTGTGCACACGGGCTTCCTTTACTTGTTGGCTACATTAGTCTCATAGCAAAAAATGCAAACTTGAGATAGTACACATGCTGACCAAGGCAGAAACTACTGTAATTGAACTTTATTTTTGGAAGATTTCTACTTTCTGCTTGAGTACTACTGAAACCGACCAATTATTTTTGTATATTTGAGATACACCTTCTCTTTTAACTGAGCAATATTTTGAAAAAATACTCATACTTTCACATAAGGCTACTTACTCTGTACTGCTGTTTAATTATAGTGTCCTGCAGGCGGAAAACTGCCTAGATTGGAATTTTCTAGGAAACTAACTATAAAATGTGTCGCTCAGTCGTTTCAGCATACACACGTATCAACAATGCATTCAACTGAATGACACAAATAATTACTCAGTTTAGTACTGATTATACAGCACAAAGCACAATGAAGCAAGCCCACAATCATGGCAAACCCTCCTTCTTCTGAAGACATCGCTTTATTTTTATCTCAAAATCATCAAGACAGGAAAAAAAAGTACACTCCACTAAAGCGTACGTTTGTGCTGGGATAATACAGAAGTTTGTGGCTCTTACATTATTAGAAATTATTCTACTTCTATAATGCTAAATGCTCTAATAAACAGAAAACGGAATTATTTACCTATTTAACTAAGGCAAAACGATCAGTTCCTCTAGTTGTACAGTTTCTGGGTTTGTGTTTGACCAAAATGAGCAGTTCTGTTTTATTCTATACACTACTGGAAACATCTCCCAAATTCCAGATCAAATATTGTATTTTAGATCTGTTTATTTGGAAAATGACTAACGACGCCTCCAGAAGCCTGATTGTTGAACCATGCTCGCTGTGCATTTCACCCCAGCCACCGCTAGCCAATCTTCCTGTAGGTCACTTGAGGTCATCTTACGGTGGTTAAATGACATTGGAATGAGATGGCTCTCATCACAGTCAGTAGAGAGCGGTTTTGGCCCTCTGCCAGGCTGTAGCTGTGTTGTCCTGTGTGTTTGCTGCTTGACCTTGTTCTTATGAATCTGTCAGTAAAGCTAGAACCGAACCTTCTGTTCTCACTAAGAACCTGCTGTACATGTGGAGATGCTGATTTAAGAAGAAACTGGAATGCTCTCTTATTTATTTCCAGAGCTGTATATCGAGACAAAGCCACGTTACAAGTGACACAAACTGTCACTTAGAGTAAACAACACTAACACAAACACACTTACTTGCAGATTAAGGCTGGGTTTGGTGTTGGCATCAAAGATCCTGCGGATGCTCTCAGCAGCTCGGACCGGCACGGTACTCTTCTCCGTCACAATCTTATAACCGTCAGAGACTTCCACAATCCGCCGTGCACACGCCTCGATGAACTTCAGATCGGCAGCTCGGCCCTTGCCCATCCCGTAGGTCTTGGTGGGGGTGTTCACCTGTATAGCAGTAAAGTGGTTTTGAACCAAACACTCAGAACAATATATATATATATGAGTTTATATAACAGGCTAACAGGATTGGGATCACAGTATGAAACATAAAATCAAGGCAATTTTTGATTTATTCTCGACGTACCTCAATATTATTTTTATACAGCCTGTAACACGAAAATCACTAATTTCTGAAAAGATGTCATGTTTCTTTACAGAGATAACTTTGATTTGCTATTACAAGAACACAGACTGAACTGCTACACCACAATGCTAAATATCATCATGGTGAAAATCTTAAAAAAAAAAAAAAATGTTCTAAATAACAAACTCTATCAAAACCTCGAACAATATTGGGAAGCTCCGCACCTGGCATTACAAAATTTATATTAAGTAAGACTTTAAAATTGATAAATAAATACAATTATTCAGAAAAAAATGATATCAGGCAATATTAGCTTTAGTTGCTTTAAACCCGAAACCTTGGCAAACTACTACCTGCATTGTTTTCATTCAAAAACCATTATAACTTATGATCAGTCATAACTTACAGAGATGAAGACCAAGTCTGCTTCTTTAATGGCGGAGTCGATGTCGGTGGAAAAAAAGAGGTTCTTGCCACGGCACGACAACACCACCTCATTCAGACCTGGCTGCACACGGACCAGAGGACGGGGAAAGGGGGAGAGGGGCCAAAAGAGAGAGGCTGTTGTTAGAGGCACTGCATATAGCCAACATAGCATATAGCCAACCAACATAACAAGAACTCCTTGTGCTGTTGTAAAAGACGACAGACAGATGGACAGATGTGCTGATCCCTGAAAGGAAATTTGGGTGCTACAGTAGCAGTAGCACACAGAGATTATGTACATATGCATTTACCTACAAGAAAATATTTTACACTGTTAGGAATTAACAAGTGCAATAAGGCTGCACACATTTACCTCATGGATTGACTAACTCACACACTCACATTTTACATGGGCATCTTTAACCCTCCAGGAGCTTTGGGTTCTTCATGAGAGTGGTGCTTGTTTCACAGTTTATCATTTCTTATATTTATGACATTGCATATTGCATGTCCACCCCTAAAAGCCAGCATACAGTCCTTAATGCCCATGGTCATCTAATGGGGGGATAATAAATTGGACCCAGTCCTGCATGAAACACAAGTTGAAACAGCACACACTTTCACACCGTGTGATGTGATGCTGTTACCTGTGTATTTCTTTCTGGGTCTGGTACAATTGAGTAGTTTGAATCACAAAGGCCTACTTTTCGAGGATCACCTTAACACATGCACTGATCTATATATAGTTTGTTACTTATAACATGGCATTTTGCCATCTCCAAGTTGTTAATCCAATTCCCTCTTTTATGATAACGCCAATATAATGCCATTAACACTATTCATTTCGGGTAGATGGAACTCGTTAGCCTGGGAGGGCAGCCCATCTAAGGGAAGGAAAACCCTGACAGAAAACCACTGGCCCTCCAAGCTTTGGGGTTGGGCAAGAGGCCAACTACCTCCTCCCATAAAAACCAACAAGTTACGGAAACGACGAACATCACCTTGAATGAGGAGCGATGTTCAAGCCTTGTGTGCCTCCTGGCACGGAGAGAATTTAAAAAAAAGAAAGAAAGAAAAAAAGAAAAAAAAAAAAAAGAACACTATTCATACCTAATGTACACACAGTCTGCACACAGAATAAGCAGATACTATTAAACATACTACACACATACACATACAGGAAGTGCAAACATATTTTTGGACACAGTGCAGAAGACAATGTCAAAGTGATGCAATCACATTTACCGGTTTGCAAATGAGCAACAAAAAAAAAATAGAATAAATAAGTGCTGGGCTAACAAACTGGCAATGTCCAACATTACTTTGACTAAACACCTAAAAAAAAGTGTTTTTAGCATTTCCTTACACCTGTTGGACTATTGCCAAATCCTTAGCCTTTACAGCAATAATGAATAAAAATAATAAGTACCTCATAAATAGGAAGAGTGTCTGAGTTCCAGGCTTTGATTCGAGTCTCGTTTACATCCACCACCGTGACTTTGATCTCAGGACACATGCTGGCGATCACACTGCACGTCGGCCCACCGACGTACCCGGCACCTATGCAGCATATTTTTCTAATCTGAAACATCTTTATGAGAAGAGAGAGATGATCAATGCGTGCTTTAAAAACCAAAGCAGATATGCTGTCATAGTACCCACGTTCATATGTTATTATTATTATCATCATCATCATCAAGATGAATTAACGCATAATCCCCTTGACGTACGAGTATGTCATGGGTATCGTCAGTAATTCTCCAAAACTAAACACCTGCATGTTATGCCTCAAAACTGACAGACCAATAACTGAGAGCCTGTAAACAACAATAACTCGAGTACATACAGAAACCGCATAAACTGCATAGTAACAAAGAGCTGACTGAACCTCGGGCCACTATGACTTAATAATGTGGCAACGTTTTTTCCCCCTCTATTGTTTCTTTTTAATTAGTTTATTTTGGGGAACATATAATAAATGTGGAGTTTTGCCGCTGCATTTTGTCCCGTTTGTTTTTAAACGTCCAAAACAGAATAATGTGAGACATTTAGGAACCATGTGAACATTATGAAGCGTTCTAGTGTTATATTTCACCATGCCACTTACGTATGAGGCGTCAGAAGAATGACTAAAACTCCACTGAACGTTCATTTCAGTGACTCAAAGCAATACGAAACAGACCCATTCCATGATCCAAAACAGATGTTTTCCCACAAGGAACAGCTTCTAATTAGCCCGCTTAAAGGAGAACACCAGGGTTTACATTGGTGGAGGACTTGGGAGGGGTCATTTTTATCACCGAATCCCCCTCAAACCCTGACGACCTTGTGGGCCTGATGATGTAAGAGTTATGATGCAGACATCAATGATGACTAAACCGCGATCAGAGTTAGGAACCACTGGTCCTTTGGCCTGTTCAGAGGGTCTCATTCACTGATTTTCCTGGAAACTCCAATGCCATCATTGCTCAAAAGGAGGCTTTGGGCTGGATCCTAGTATGGACTACTGTTCACCAAGAGCTCAATTTTGGGAAAGTACATTGTACTTTACACTGCTTTCAAATAGACTTCAATAGATTAGCCAAACCATTTTGTGCGGCATAGAAACACTGTGTGGAAATTAAGAACCAAACAACGTGTTTAACAACATATTAAACCAATGTTTGCAGATTAAAGCGTAATATTATTATATGTTAGTTCTGTGAACTTTAGAGGTTTCACATTAACACCAGGATACTATGAAGCCCTAAAGACATTTCGGGGTGTCCAGACTAAACAATGGAGGCATAAAAAAAGAACTAGAAATACAAAGAAAGCTGTATAACATCCTACTTAAGATATCACTGGTTATTAGTGGAGATCAAAACTCAAAAAAGCTTCACAGGTCCTTAAGACGGAAATGTTGACACATTCAATGAAACGTTTTACAAGCCCATTGGGTGAATAGTAGCAAATCGTAGTTTGTGGCAATTGAATCCCCATTTGTAAGATATTACTGTGTATCTAAAATGGTATCGAACTTGAGAATACGTGTATCGTTACACCCCTAATAGAACTCTACCGACCTGGTGGACCTACGAAAGGAACTTCAACAGCAAGTTCTACACTGCTTTACCTGTTCATAGTTGAAAATACCTCCACTCTTTACGCCAGGTGAGTTAAACCAAAGAAGGGCTTGGGACTCCCTTTGGAACAGAGTTAGCCAAACTTACTTTCTTACCTTGCTTGAAAAAAGTTGAGGAAAAGTAAGCAGGAGCTGATGTAGCTTAGCTAGTTAGGTTAGCCCGAGTCACACGCTGAACTCAACAGCACTCCTTAAAAAAGCCCACAGGAGCTCTCACAGCACACTTTCACCTGAATGAATAAAACTACTATGATGCCAACAAGTCTCTATCTATCTAGCGCTCTCTCTCTCTCACTCACTCATTCACTCACTCACTCTCATACACACACACACACGAACGCCCGCGCGCACACACCCACCAAGCAGAAGATGGGATTCAAGGATGACCACTTCCGTGTGCAGCTAACAAAATAAAAGTCCTGTGCGAAAGCCCGTACAACAAAAACTGTTTCTAACAAAACACTAAAGCATAAAAAACGCCATTGTCAAAGAAAAGTCTAGAGCAAGTTATTCAAAGTAAAGAAATTTAATAGAATTCGAACTTATTTATGAAAGTATTTTTAAATAAATCCTGTGTTTTAAAAAAGCGTTTTCACTTTTGGCCTTTTATTTTGAACGGGCAGCATAAGGTGAAACTTTTAAAGCTGCCACGTTGTTTAAAATGCAGGAAGCGATTACTGATTTGTACGTACTCATCACAGAAGAGGCTGATATATATGCATAGATGACGCGTTGGGTTCAGGGCTGAGCCTAAAGTTCCTCGTCCGATATGTAGTGCACCGGTCGTGGTCTGGTCTGAATAGGTACCTAGTGAACACGAAATGCACTTAGCTCTTTACGGTTTATTTATTTTTTTGGTATATGGTTCTCAAAGCTGACTAGTGGACATGTATTTCAGTACTTGGGTTAAAGTTTTTGCCCACATATGTGTGTCCCAAATAGTACCTACTGTACAGGTAGTGCGCTACTTGTTTTTACCTCCCAGTGGACACATGCAGTGCCCTGTGTGGGTGTAAAAAATATTTAGTTTTCCCAAATGGATAGGTACCTAGTGGCCATGTAGTATTTGATTGAAAAAATTATTTCTTTCCCCCCCAAAAAATCTTCTTTTCCCAAACTGATAGATAATATATTCAATATTTCAAAAAAAAAAAAAAAAACCGCCAATGCCCAGCTGCTTAAAACCTCAGCAGGAAGTTAGTCCCCAATTCTTTCTGAAGGTTCAACCCAAGTTTAGATAACATATGGACACAGCACAGAGTGAGATTACTAATACATGCTACTGAGATTATGATACACAAACATTCAAAATACACCTTTCAATGTAGTCTAGGCTCCTCCAACCTGAAAAGCTGATGGATCCCAAAAACAACCTAGTGGGCAGAGGCAATATTAACAGATTGTGAAGACTGAACAGTTTTGATGGAATGTCAAGGACGTCTGAGTCTATGAAGGCAAGAATGTTCAGTTTACATTTGATTGAACGATTGTAATTAGAACGTTTTTTGGGGCAGTCATTCATATTTTTGCCTTTTGATGTCATTGTAGTCTTATAGGTTTTGCTGTCTTTTATTTTGAATGCCTGTTACAATGAAGTAAGGAATGGAAGTTGCTCATTTCAGATGAGAAGATGCCTATTGATTGCAACTTCCTTTGCTCTTTACAGCCATTTTAATGTGTTGTTGTTGTTTTACTTTCTGTCCTTTGTGTATTTAAACAACAATGCAAATATTATTCCTTTTAACCCTAAAGAAGGTGCGTGTGCCGAAAGACATCATTTATAAATAGAGTGTGGAATTCTCCAATTATCACGTCACTGGTTTCACTCTTTTCTACAGTTCTTGCTTTTACCAAGCACCTTGCAGGACAGTGAAGTTGCGCCATATCTCCCCTTCAAAGTCAGACGGAAGACACACATGCACACAAATGGAGTACAGTACAGGTAGATCTCATCTTTATTTGCAGTAACCAAAAGTGCATAGTTGAAGCCCTTTCTCTTAAGGCTGAAACATACCGACCAGACATTCTGTAACACCAACTATCTGCAGTTCGTAGTCCTCCTTGGAAAATCCAGAACCCAGAACTGATGCACCAAATCATCCAGTGAATGGAGGAATTTTCCCAACATACACACATGGGTGTAAACGTTTTGGTTCATTTGTGTTGGCGTTAAGTCTGCTCAGTGTGCTCCAGCCTTTAGAGCACTCAGTAACAGTGTCTATACACAGTAGACTGTGCCTGGAGAAGAGTTACAATAACTCTTGCCCAACACCTGCAAGCCCAACACCATTCATTCGATCATCTCTGACAATTTGGTGTCTAATATGCCTTTGCACTAACTAATAATTCAGAAAAAGCATCCAACATTAAAAACCATGCTCAATGCCCAGGATATGTGCTCGAAACTTCAGCAGGAAGTTAGTACCCAGATTTAATTGACCCATTCTGAAAGAGATTTGGAGGTTTAGTCCAAGCTTATGTAACATGAACACAACACAGAAGATGCTGAGATTCTGATTCTGACCCTAGTCACTCTAGTTTCTGTTTATAGGACACTGCTATTCTTGTACATGGTACTGACATTATGCTACACCAACATTTAAAATACAAATGTTTCAATGTAGTCCAAGTTCCTCCAACCTGAAAAGTCTGGAAATGAAAGTTAAAAGCAGCGTCTAGAAATGTTTGGCGTAGTAACATACAGATCTTTAGGCCAGTAACTACAAATGTCACAACCATATGTTCTCAGTTCACAAGAGCAGGGTAGGACAATAGCTCCTCGCCACTAATATGATGTGGGGCCATGAAGCATATTGTCACGCCTGGAACAAAACTTCATATCTCCTGTAGGTAACTTTAAAGGAGACAAAACATTTAACGTTTAATGGAAGATGATGCAAGTCATTTGGATAATAGGGTTGTCTGGAACTTCCAGTGAGGCAAAACTGAAATTGTGTGTGCTGCGGGTTTGAAATCGTGGGTTTGATATTATCCCAGTGACACAAACCATCTGTTTTTGAGTCGAAAAATACAAGGTGGGAAAAGATGTGGCTGTAACATTGGCTGAAATACACATCATTAGTATTTGGCTTTTTTATCTAAAAGACTACTCTGTCCTTCTCCGAGTAAATTTCCAGCCACATCTGATCTGTGCCGCCCCCCCTTTATTTATTTCTAAACACTATTTATTTTTATGTCATTTTATGTAGTGTAACTTCTTATTCACAGATATTTCTCGGTTTAGGATAAATTGCTTTTAACAATCAAAAGTATCTGTCATAAGACAATTTCACTAAATAAATATACCTAAAGCAATAGCATAAAATATTTTAAAAACTGTAAAATAAACTAAATGCATCATCAGCAATCGTTAAAATGCATAACTTAGGTAAAAATGTCAATAAATCATTGGTTTTGATTGATGAACAACATTATTTCCCAACTTTCTTTTAAATTACAAACCCAAAGTGGGTGTGGCTTAAAGCTAAAATGAGTTTAAGGTGGGTATAGTTACTGACTGTAATGGAGTGCTGATTAATTAATAAGCAATAGCATTAATGACAAACTTACAGAAGGCAATTTAGACAGCCAATTAGCAGGCCAGTTTTGGAAAAGCAAGCTTCTTTGGCTTACTACTGTGGAATTTGGAATTGAATGACAATTTTTGGACTACTTCAACTAATTTGGTACGGACTAATTATATCTACATGTAACATTAACAGTAGTAGATAAATTACCTATATTTAAGACAGTTTCACTGGCCCAGACGTCATGACAGATGTAGCTTTGCATTCGAATGACTAATATGTAGAGTCAGTCTTGAGTCCAATTATACAAACATCACTGCACTCAACTCTGACACCACCATCACAACAGCAAAGGCTCACTGCAGAGTCATTCCTACACGGTTCTCATACTAAGATTTACTATTGCTCTCACATCATGATGGGTGTAATTATATTGCTCAACTCCAGTCGTGTAATCCCTTTGTAAGAAAATCAAATTGTATTTAGACACTTTTCTGGCCCAAGGGCCAAAGCCCACACTCTGAGTTCATGAATAACGTCAGAAGGGTACAGGATGACACGGGCGTTACGGAATGCGTTTCAGCCTCCACCCTGCACGTATCAGAAGCCTTTCTAACCAGATTTACTACACACGCTCCCATCAGTAACAGGCACAATGAATCACACTTTTCCTACTTTTTCCTAGGATTATTCATGGTGTCCTTCCACCAACATTTACAACTTCTTTAACTCAATGCTTTAGACCCACAATACTACAGCATGTAAAATTAAACAAAACAAAAACAAACAAACCACCAAAAAAAAAACCATCCCTACATTTTTTAGAGAATGTTAGTGTCATAAATTTCAAACATTTTAGGTTTGTTTAAAAAAAAAAAAGGACACCAGTAAAAATCTAAGCATATTAAAAATGCATATTAAAAAATAGACACTGCTTCTAGTCTTCTCTCTTCTTCTCCCACTACCACCTCTTAATCCAAGTAAAAACAGATAAGAAAAATTAGAGAGTAAAAAAAAAAACGAATCAAACGAAAAGAGATATTCATTGATAACCATCAGTACAGAAACAGTAACGGAGTAAGGTAACTGGTCAAATAGTAACAGGACAGGTCATAAGCTCAGGTCAGAGGTCAACTTTTTCCCCATAGTAAAAACTCAGGGGCCCTGTTTGTTCACTAGTCCACCGGAGGGGCTGGGGGTTCTCTGCCATGATTCTGTAGAACAAACAAACAAAATAAGTCATTCATACATACATACATACAGTCTCCTCTAAAAGCACTGGATCAAAAGGTGACTTCTTTAGTTCTTGCTATACACTTAAGACATACGTGTTTGAGATCACAAGCTAACTATGGAGACATGGCCCATTTGTTTGAACCCGTTCATTTTTCAAGTGAGCAAGAATACCAGAACATGTAACTGACAGTTGTTTCTTGTGGCTCAGATGCACCATTAGACTGACTGATTAAACCAAAACAATGTACTGTTAGTTTGAGCCAAGAAGACTAAATGTGTTGTCAAAAAGGATAAACCACATTGTAGGAAAAAAAAAGAAAAAGATTGTACACGCATTGCACACAGCCAGTACAACAAGTTGGGGGGTCCTGACAAATAGCTATAGCATATAGGTCAGCCAAGGAAAACGGCAGCAGTTGATGGCACAGAAAAAAAAAAAGAAAAAAAAATAGCTGTGAAGTAAAACCTAAAAGTAGTCGGTGACTCCAACAACCCCCACAGTGCAGGGGTGAAGGTCTCACAATATGCCATACCAGAAAATACAAACCACTCATTAGCAGTAAGATGCTATAGGGACAGATGGGAAAGAAGGAGAGATGAGCCACAAAAGGTTCTGGAACAGTTTTATGGGTTGATGAAACCAAGACTGTGCTCTAAAAAAAAAAAAAACTACAAACCTGGAAAAGCATCACAAAAGAATAATACAACAATCTGGTGATTCATTTTTTTGGACTATCTGTTGTAGACTTTTGCTCACCTGAAAACTGGATTGTTTAACATATCTACATGTAAATATCAGGAAATAAAAGCTAAAATGTAAAAGCTAAAAGCTTATCTATTGTTTATACTGTTTCCTTTTTTCCTAAATGTAAAGCAATTAAATAAAGATTGTGGAATTTTGAAATTAAGAAATTTAAGAAAAAATAGTTTTAGTTATTTCCCTTTAGAGAATGTGTTAACTTAACCTCTTAGGCTTGATGTTATCAGCTATAGTTAAATGTAAACTTACAGTATAACAGACATAAAATGAATACAAAACATAAATATAAGGCAGAACTTCACATGCTGGTGACTCAATATATCAAACATATCAAATTACAAGCCTTGGGACTTTTATACTGGAATTTTATGGAGTGACTTACAGCTGGGGGGCCAGTGGGTTTGTTGGAGGTTCGTGGTCCCCTCAAGCTGGTGGGGCGCAGCAGGAACAGCATGACGGCCAGCACCACCCAGCCCACAATTATCATAGAAAGAGTCACATCTCCCCCTGCTGAAGAACCAGGACCAGGCACTGCACAAAAAAAAAAGTTGTTGTATGCATAAATAATTGATTGAATTATTTTCCTTGAACATAACGCAGGCTTATGTTCACATGATTGTTTGACAAAACATATAAGAAAATGAAACAATGCTGCTGAAATTAATATTTGTGATAAAGTCATTAAGACTCGGGATGTCTTTTGGTACTGTACTACTCTGCTACTGGAGGTTAAAGACGGCAGAATACAACTTTCCTGAAAAGTCTTGAAAACGTGAATATTTGCACAATAATCTGACAATAAACTGATTTTATTCGTTGAAATTAGCTTTTTTTTTTTTTTTTTTTACTGAAACACTTTACATGAGATGGCCATTCACAAGTAATCCAACTACAAATCCAACCAACATTCTACTGCTCCACAGAATACTATTAAAAGCATGACGATCATTTGTTTAACCGAAATGTTCTCTCCAATTTAGTTATTCCAACTGCTAACTACCAAACTGGGAAAGCCCAGGTTAGCACTTGCTTCCTCTGAGATATATAAAGCACCACCGCATCTCCTGAAGCTCCTGCTATTACAACTTCACTGGGCATCCCGACGTGCTCCGAGGGTAATGATAGTATCAATTCAAATATTGTCAACACAACACCCAAAGTTGTGTATACAATGTGTGTAATAGCTACAACAAACCTGCATGACCTGCATAGATGTTCATAGTGAGATGACAGGAACAAAGACTGAGCAGTCAGGTTATTATCTTTAATGTTGTACAATAGAAACATTCAGGCTGTGATGGAATGATTGGCCAAGCTAATCATCTACAGTGTTGTGCTGTATCAATTCTGTTCAGACCTCCTTCACTCTCAGTATTAGAGTTTAGTCCCTCTTTGAGAAAACCGATGTCTGAACTTACATTCCTGAAGGCACTCTGTGTCTGTGCAGTAGGACTGGGACTGCCTCAGCTGAGGAGAGATAGAAAGCAATAAAACTCCATCAGCAAGACAGACAAATACTTGTACATTAACAGCTGCATCCCAGTCTCAACAGCCACTGTGCACAAGGTAAGGCCATCCAGCCTAGAAAACAATGATAGAAATATACACCATCCATCAAATGTCAAAGGGTAGCTCCTCTTCTTTTGAATAACAATCTGACATAAACTATAAAAAAAATTAAATATGTGTGGAAAAAATGTTTACCCATACTGAATATATATATTATCTTACATTAATTAATATGACGCTATTTGTGAAGGGATATATATTCTTCAACTTTAAGGTGGTAGTAATTTCAGGCTCCTGCAGATGGCACTGAGGATGATCGATATGTCTCCTTGGATGTGTAAAAAATGGCTCCAAAGCAGATATTATAATAATTGGCAAAACGGAGTCATTGAATTTGGGCGTGCCAAAGGTCAGAGCGTGAAGGAAGTAGCTGAATCTGCAGGTGTATGGAAGCGTACAGTCATACGGGTACCAAGCGTGGTTTATTGCATTTTGCAAAGATGTGCAGCTGGATAATAAAAACCTTTTATGCAACCGAATAGAAGAAAAATAAATAAACAAATAAAAACCTGTCTATACAGAATATAACAATATAAATCAATTAAAAAAATAAATAAATAAAACAAGAATAAAACAAAAAATAATGACAAAAACATGCACATCCTTTCTACACATTAAATTTCTGTTATAAGCTGTTGCTTAAAATCAAATTGTTATTAGATTATTTATTCTGTTAAAATGTAATTATTCTTTAATACACTGAATTATACTATTACAACATTAATTCTTTTCTAAATGAATCTTCATTTCATTCTTTTAAATCATGTGTATTACTTAATTATACACTTTAAAAAAGTATAATAAAAACTATAACAATTATTATGAAGCAATTATAATTATTTAATTTGTATTAATATATAAAAATACACACTATATTGTCTACCTCTAACTAAATCTTACCTAAAAAGTCTTATTATTATTTTTGTATTGTTTGTATTAAAACATTTTAAAAGCTAAATATTTTTTTAAAAGCTACAGCTAAATTATTTTGATAGTGTGAGGGTAATGTAGAAAGACACTCAAGACACTCAAAAAGCAAAACGTACGCTTTCAGGGCAGAGGAATTAATGATTACACTGCTGGACTAAAACTTCATACTCACTGGCTAAAACTTATTCGGCTGCTTTTATCAAATAACTGCTGTGAGAAAGAGCCCGCAGATTCGCCGCCACAAAAACTGACTGTCGACTACATGAAGAAGTCTTTTGTACAGTTACTTTAACAGCCCCCTCTACTGGTCACAGTCCCGACAAATAAAGTGCTGTAGTGACAGATCATTTCAGCAATCACACCGCACCTCTTCATATCCATGAACCAACAAGGAGTTCCTGCGTTATAAGGATATTACACACCCAAACAGCCTATCACGCCCAGCAGATAATCCGCTCGTAGTGCAATTCTCCTGGGCAATCTCCTGAAAAATAGTATGTCCACACTGAAATTAGTTCCAAAACCTAAGATTTATTATTTAAGGCTTTCTAGGACTTCAGAGAGAGCCTGACGATTTCTGGGGAAAATGTGTGTCTGAAGCTTAACAGAAACATCATACTTTGTTTGAAAACATGTGGCTTCAACTCTTAAAACATCTGCGTACATGGTAAAATGCATGTATGTTTCAAGTCTGTGATTACTCTAGAACAGCCGAATACGTTAATATGCACCAGCATTCGCTTAGCATAATATCACCATACATATAGAATTACTGTAGAAGTGTTTTTTCTTGTTTTTTGATTTTGCGGTTTATAGTCCGGACTGAAGGCCCAGCTCTGATAGTCACAGTCTGCTACTCCAGGAACTACTATACATTATTTGGCAACCACTGCAAACATCCAAGTTACGTAATTATGATTTACAGGGGAACTTTTTCAGTCTAATCTTGGTGTTTCTGAGCTGTGCTGTAGCACCAACAGGACAATTTTTGTATTAAAAAACACAAAAAATTAATTCACTAAAAATGTATTCAAATTTGCACACAACAATAAGCAGTTGGTGAAGTTAGCTGCTAAACATTTGAAATGCATAACATATGCAGTACATATTACATATCACATAACTAAAAGAGTAACTCAGAATACATCAAACTAGTATGCTATGTGTATTGCACTTCGTGTAGAAATATTCACAGCATATGCCCAATGGCTTTTGGGGTTTGGGGGATTTTAGTGGGGGTTCAGGAAACGCAGTTCCTTTAGAATATGTTGTTGTTGCAAAGTCATCATGGACTAGTGTGTGAGGTTAAGCAGTGAGTAGACTGGTCCCACTAATAACCAAACTTTATAATGCTAACTTATTAAAATTGTCTTAAAATAACATTTAAATGTTGTATTATCACAGTGTATGAGATGCAGCACTCCACAATTATTTTTTTATTTTAGATTTTTTTTGGCTGGTGTCAGTGGTATGAAACAAAAGCATTTAATATGTCTTTAAATGGAGCATGGAGTAGTCGCAGCATTTTTGTTTATATGGGCATGCAAAATAAATACATCTATGTTTGTACTGGATTACATAAATGATTTGTATTATTGTTACTTACTACATAAACCCATACAATCCACATTCGGGACACTCTTCTCACTTCCTGTTCTTGCTGTATTGTACTTCTTATTTATCTTAGTAACAGGTTGACACAACACTCCATCCTCTGTACTGACTGTTTCAGACTGGTGTTTCTTCTTGTACCGCACTAAGCCTTAATCTGCCTCTACAGCCGAACTGCTGCACTCAGCACTGTAATGTACATATACAACTCCACACAATGTAAGGTTTACAGATATGCAAGGAATTACCCTGTGCACTGTGAGCTAATTTAAACAAAGACAAATTCCTTGTATGCGTGAACATACTTGGCCAATAAAGCTTCTGATTCTGATGATCCACATTAAATAAGATACCAGGACAACGTCACTGCCCACAAAACTTCTGGCTTAAACAACAATAACACTTATATCGGTCTTTGAAAAGACTGAACACGTGTCTACCACCATGTTTAAATGGTTGAGAATCAATGTCTCGAAATTTAGTTTAGTCTGTTGCTATTAGCAGCCGGAGGGACTGGCATACAACACAGTGTTTCATTGCTCTTGGCTCTTTTTCCATACTGGGCGTTGTTTTCCCGACTAGGTTACCTTCCCTTGGGTGTAGCCTTTTTATTGATGGCTGTAAGAGCACACTACCATACTCAGTATTGAGAGTGGATCTAAACTGACGGGGCACTGCGATGGTGGCTTTTAAACCAAGTGATGCAAGTGAAGTCGGTTAAATAATCACTAGTGAATCAAACTGGAATTAGGATCAAGATGATTAAGCGGAGCCAAACGTGAATGGCCTCGAAATACTACATTTAACTTCAATTGATGTGGCTAAACTGCTGTAGACGGAATATCTGCATATATGTGTCTTCCATATATGGACTGCATGAAAAGGGGAGTGCACAGTATATGACAGTGTTTACATGTATATTGTTCACATATAGTGTTCAAATGGTTACATATCTATGTCAAACACTGGTTTAAATAATAATAATAATAATAATAATAATAATAATTCACCCATGTACACAAAACAAAAACATTTTAATGTCAGAGCCAGGATAAAATCTCCCTACGATCCAATTATGTATATGTACTGGTTTTTGTGAGATCACATTTCCTATAATTTTTTTCCCCCCATAGATGGAGCGTATGGACTGGTGAGTGAATTGTACATTATGAAACTGTAACAGTGTTTACAGGAAGGTATGAACATCTTTACTGAAAGATATCTGCTTTCCATGTTTTGTCTATGAGGAAAAAAAAAGGGGGCATATGAAAACTTGAGTATCAAGTATCTCTCTACACAAGAACGAGCAGGAAGTGAGAGAATAAAACTGAAAGCTGATTCTTTTTATCTTCCTTCAGGTGGTTAGAACACAAAAAGAAGGTGTGTGCGCGCCTGTGAAAAAGAGAGACATGCTCACCAGGTTGATGAGCCTCCGCATTGCATGTTCGTGAGAGCAAATACACTCACAGGGGTCAAACCCTCCTTCTGCCATCCCTCCTGGAAACACAGACATACACACATATACAGTCATAGGAAGGCCTGAAACAATGATTTACTATTATTTGAGATGATCGTAATTATTTAAGCTGACTAAAATATAAATATAAATGTATTTAAAAGTAGTGTGAGTGTGTACCTACAACAATGTGTGCTGTATCGATTTCAGCAGTACAGTCAGGACTGGCTTGAGGTAAATTGCGTATTAATGATGCACTGCCCTGCACATTATTTGATTAATTTGAATAGGCAACTGAATTAACATTTTAAGTGTTAAATACTGATTTGCCCCATTAAAGAGCAAATAATGCTGTTTATAGTGCAGGCTAAAAGACCTTACTGGAAATGTTTCAGTGTGTTTCATATGTGCCATTAGGCCAGACAGTGTAATATCAGAGTACTTCTACAGGTCCATTTATGATGAAATGCAAAGAGCAGCTACGTAAAGACGTCTACGTATCTGCAATAGTGAATCACCGTAGCTTCAAGTGAAATCAGCCCAACATAGGAGGATAAAGAAGTAACACTGCCCTGAAGGCATGCTCTAACTTTCTGTCGTGTTGAAGGCCCTGTGCATGTTTATATAGTTTCAGGAGAGGTAGCCAATGAAAGAAAACCAAACACAATGTGAACCAAACTGTGGCTAAAATTCTTGGCAAAATACTAATATACTGTCTGCCACGGGTCGTTCTTGGCAAGATTGAACTTTTAATCAGCAAACAACAAGTGATATAAATAGAAGCAAAACCAGAGTTTTGGCACTGCTTCACCGGAGACGCTCTGGGTGAGTAAAGGGATGTTCAAAGTCTAATCTTGAACTTTGATGTTTATTTTCGACTGTTAAAAATTGATGGAGGAGGAGGAGAAACTGTTGCCCCCTACTGTTTGGAGTAGGATATTGACAGGGTTCATAATAATTGCTCCTTTAAACAGGCAACTGATTTTTATTGAAGAACGAAATTCAAATTCAAGTCAATTTGACCACTTAAATACCTATTACAGGCAAAGCATGTAATGTTATTTATGCGGCAAAACTGGCTGATAAAAACTACAGTCTAGCTACTAGTGTGTTTCATGGGTTCATTAAGCCCATACAGTGTTACATATTTTTGGGCGAGAAAAAAATGATATCTTCCAGTTTGGCTGTAAAGAAATAAAAATAATAAAAAATAAAAATAAATAAAAACAATCACGGCCGATGCGGCTCTACTTCGGACTGTAGAAACTAAGGGATAACGCGTTTACTATGTGACAGGGCAGTGTCACATAGCAGTGTCACTGCTGGACCGAGAATAGTCCACTAACCCAAAGCTATTCAGCCAACAGCATCCTGTGGCCACCGATGAAGGACTAGAGGATGACCAACATTGCACTGTGCAGCAGCAGATGAGTTATCGTCTCTGACCGTACATCTACAAGGTAGGAGTGTCTAATAGAGTGGACAGTGAGTGGACACAGTGTTTAAACACTCCAACAGCACTGCTGTGTCAGATCCACCACATCAGTGACCCTGCAGTGGTGAGAATGACCCGCCACTCAAATAATACCTGCTCTGTGGTGGTCCTGTTGGGGGCCCTACCCATTGAAGAACAGGGTAAAAAGGGGATTAACAAAGTATGCTGGGAAACAGACAGTCTACAGTCTGTATCTGTAGAACTATGACATGCTCCTATATGGTTAGTACAGCTGACAGAACAAACAATGAGTGTAGACAAGGAGGTGTACTAAATGAAGTGGCTGGTAAAAAAAAGAAAGAAAGAAAGATATGATTTAATCCATAATCTTTTCAAAAATCGTAAAAACAATGTCCCAGGCTTCATGCAACGTTTCACTTTGTTCACGCTTTATTCTTTGAATTATGCAGAAATGATGCAGGACTTTTGTTAACTGCCCCACAGCTGGTGATCAATCGATTAAGACTCTGTGGTTAGCAGGCAGATCTATTGCACAAGGCAGCTGAAGAAAGTTCTGTGCCAACATTATTTACACGTCAGTGGAGGTTTGCTAAGCCTACACAGCCTTATCAGAAAATTCACGGTGGTTACAATCGGATCCTGGATCAACGCCTACTGCACCGCCTGTGTTAAAACCGCTCTATGGCATGATCAGCAGACTCCAAGCAGAATGGAAAATATGTAAGACTCGGAGAGCCTTATAAAAGTGCACATACGTTCGTTTGCTTTCCTTCCGAGCCTACACAAGTGGGACATAACAAAGGCCGAGTTGAATTAAAATGTTAACAATGCGGTCTTGCAAGTTAAACGTGTGACATGTAAATAAACGGAAATAAACTTGGCCAGCAGATGCTCGTTGGGGATTGCTTGAAACTTTTTAGCTGGTAGAATTAGGTTCACGTACAGAAAGCAGAAAAACGAAAAGGTGGCGAGGTGACTGTATGTCCCCAACATTCATTTAAACAGCGTTCGGGAAAGGAAACGAGTGAAACACAGAAACAAACAGAACCCCGGAGCGAGCGCAGCCCCCGCAGCCCCAGTGTAAACAAATGATGTGGAGCTGAAGCGAGTTCTTACCGCTCACTGAAGACACTTCAGCTGGAGACTTTAAACCGCTCGCATCTGACTAACTTACCCCCGGGATGTCGTGGCCGTTTGCAGTAGCGAGGGCGAAATCAAATCCACATTCGGACTCGGCCTGTGTGCTTTTGGCGCAGGGCCCAAGCTCCGGCTGCTGTTCCGCCTATGTTTTGATACGCATGAGGAAAGACAAGCGAGGACAAGAGAAGCCACGTCGCTAATCACGCGAGATCTACAACCTGCGTTCTAATTTGGCTCTACCTACTCCCTAGTCCCTGCTCACTACTCTCTGCTCCCTGCTCACTACTCTCTGCTCCCTGCTCCCTGCTCTCTACTCCCTACTCTTCAGCCCTTCTCTCTACTCTCTACTCCCTAATCCCTGCTCCCTATGCTCTGCTCCCTGCTCTCTACTCCCTACCTTCTATCCCCTATTCACTACTCTCTGCTCCCTGCTCACTACTCCCTACCTTCTATCCCCTATTCTCTACTCTTCACCCCTGCTCTCTACTCCCTACTCCTTACCCTCTATTCCCTATTCTCTACTCTTCACCCTTGCTCTCTACTCCCTACTCCCTACCCTCTATTCCCTATTCTCTACTCTTCACCCCTGCTCTCTACTCCCTACCCTCTATTCCCTATTCTCTACCCTTCACCCCTTCTCTCTACTCCCTACTCTCTACTCCCCAATCTTTACTACCTATCCCATTCTCTGTACTCCCTACTTCCCATGTTTGAATATCTACTCTCTACTCCCTACTCTCTGCTCCCCATCTATTCATCTAATCCACACATGCACAATTCACACTAACACACCACCACCACTTCAGTGTCCCTGCAGTGCTGAGAATGATCCAGGACTTTTGCTAACTGCCCCACAGCTTGTGATCAATAAATTAAGCTCCCTACTTCCTACTCACTACTCTCTGCTCCCTGCTCTCTACTCCCTACTCTTCAGCCCTTCTCTCTACTCTCTACTCCCTAATCCCTGCTCCATATTCTCTGCTCCCTACCCTCTATTCCCTATTATCTACTCTTCACCCCTTCTCTCTACTCCCTACTCCCTACCCTCTATTCCCTATTCTCTACTCTTCACCCCTGCTCTCTACTCCCTCCTCCCTACCCTCTATTCCCTATTATCTACTCTTCACCCCTTCTCTCTACTCCCTACTCTCTACTCCCCAATCTTTACTACCTATCCCATTCTCTGTACTCCCTACTTCCCATGTTTGAATGTCTACTCTCTACTCCCTACTCTCTGCTCCCCATCTATTCGTCTAATCCACACATGCACAACACACACTAACACACCACCACCACATCAGTGTCCCTGCAGTGCTGAGAATGATCCAGGACTTTTGCTAACTGCCCCACAGCTTGTGATCAATAAATTAAGCTCCCTACTTCCTACTCTCTGCTCCTTAATCTATTTTCTCTACTCACTTCTCCCCATGCTTGACTCTCTACTCCCTTCTCCCCATGCTAGACTCCCTACTCCCTAATCTATTTTCTCTACTCCCTTCTCCCCATGCTTGACTTTCTACTCCCTACTCTATACTTCCTACTCTCTACTTCCTAATCTATTTTCTCTACTTCCTTCTCCCCATGCCCGACTCCCTACTGCCTACTCTTTACTCCCTACTATCTACTTCTTACTTCCCATGCTCAAATCTCTATTCTCTTCTCCTTACTCTCAACTCCCTACTCCCCACGCTCGACTTTCGACTCTCTACTCTATTCTCTCTGCTCCCTACTCGTCACCCCCTTCCCTCTACTCTCTACTTCTTACTCCCATCTTTCAACTCTCTGCTTTCTAATCTCCACTCCCTACTTCATTCTGTCTACTCTATACTCCCTACTCTCTAAGGCTAGTTTTAATATGTCTCTGTCTCTGTCAGCTTCCAACATTCCATTCAGCTGTGGTTATAAGGCTCTGTTCCATATCTTTTCAGGTGGAATCAGCCACTGATTGTGCCCTACTCTCTACTCTCCCTTTAGAAATGATGGTGCCTATGGCCTACTCCCTTTGCTGTCTACAGAACAGTGTACCCTTCTGCACTGGTCCATTCAGAAGCAGTCATACCTCTACTCTAGTCCCCTTAATATGTTGAAAAGAATCATTCTGCCTGTGCCCTAGTTCCTGTGTTCCCTATTGTGCTTAAGCCCTTCTCACTATTAGGAATGGTTTTCCTTTATGTTCCCTCGTATCTCCATTCTCCGTAGAATGGACACTTTACTCTGTTCTGGTCAAGAAACCACTATGTGAAGAAACCGCCCTGCTATGCCCTACTTTCAATGTTCTATATGAATACAAATTTTCCTTGCTCTGTACTGCATACACATTACCAATACACTCTGATATGATCCCACTTCGAAATGACTGTATCTATGCCCTACTCTCAATGCTCCATATGTGCATCCCATTTGTGCTTTGCTTTGTTTGTACTATTCAGTAGTCATACCTATAACCTACGCTCAATGTTCTGTTTAAACTTGATTGTGCCCACAGCCTGCTCCCTATGTTCCATTTGGATGGATTGATTGTGCCTACACCATACTCCCTATGTTACGTTTGAACTTAACCGTGCCTACACCCTACTCTCTATGCCACATTCAGATATAATCATGCCTATGCCCTACTCTCTATGCCACATTCAGATATAATCATGCCTATGCCCTACTCCCTATGCTACCTTAAGATATGATCATGCCTATGCCCTACTCT
>CM067500.1:4459675-4485145 GCA_034552555.1 Semaprochilodus insignis
AGCATGAAGTTACATTCATCTACACTGTGAAATGGAGATTTCATTTGGGTTTTTTCTTCCTAAACTCTTTAAATCATTATTTTCCCTTTAAAGTAAACACCAAAACAGAACTTAAAGCCAAACAAAAAGTGATCGTTGATAGTGACCACTGAAAAATAGGAAATTTTAATCTAACAGAAGTCCACAGTCATCATTCACTGAAAATTTCATTTTCTAACTTGAAAGGAATAAATTAAACTCAAGAGTAAACTGTTTTATCAGGTTTCTTGTAAATTAGTTATGGAAAAGGAGAATTATACTGTAAATTAAGATTTATGAACAGGTCAAAATCAAAATGGAGGTGAACCTGTGCAAGTGAAGTATTCCAGAGTTGACAAAATTCCGAATTTGACTGACCTCATTGGCCTTGGGGTCATCAGGTGCTTGAGCATCTTTTGTCTGTTTGATGTTCTCCACCATTTTCCTTAAGAATGAATGACTGTTGTTTTCATTCTTCGTCATCAGCACTTCCAACATAAACCACAAACACCTGGGTAGGAGTTAAAGATAAAGTGAAGTTTAGTTAATATCAAAAACACACATCTCTTATGTAACCATAGACATGTTGTGTAGGGCAGACGTACAGTTACACCACTAAACTCTCTTAGCAATAACCAACACATGCTCTTTAGTTTGTGTATACTGTATGCATCACACTCACTCTTTAATATCTCTGAGCTGTTCAAAGTCCTGTGGTTTGGTGAAGTCAGGGTCATGTGCCAACAGGTGGATCATGTATGGTACCACATACTCTGGCAGGAGGGACAGGAGCTTCTCTGGAAAAGTAGGAAAAAAAAGAAGCAAGGTTAAATTCACCAAGGGTCTTCAAAAGAAATAAGTAGTTCTTACAAAGAGCAATGTCATTTACAAGACTTTTAAAAAAACGCTAGCTGATTTGATGTGTGACACTCCCTCTACAGCTTGGTTGGGTAGATTTCACATTAAACTTGGCTGCTGAACTCATTGGTCCTCCAAAACCAGAAACATTATTCATGGTGTACACTGAGACATGTAAACCTGAACAAACAACCATTCTTAACACGTACTAAACTTATTGCTACTGCTATTTTTTTTGGACTACGTTAGTTGGTTCCTTGGTTTGGCACCACCTAGTGGCACTAACCATTTAGAATGTTTTTCTTAACTTCCTTGGAAATCAGAACATGACTCTTTCAAACAAACAAACACCCTATGAAGCAGCCCTTGTAGTCTATAAGCAATGATATTCCTAAGTACTAGGTCATGTGCCAACAGGTGGACAGCTCTTGCAGACAGGCTGCTTTCGAGATTATGTATAATGTTGTGAATGATTGTTTTTATGTATTGTACCAGCCTAACCAATGCAAATTTACTTAGTAGAATCCTTTTTGTGCCTTTATAAAATGTCGTAACTCAAAACTACAACCAACCAAAATGCAAGTAAAGAGAGTGCTATATGGAAAAAAACCTGATAGGTGCTCATCATATAGACGATAATGGCAGAAAGTCAAAAAGGTGGTACGAAGCTGAATGTATTAAGCTGAAAGAGAAAACTCAAGATGTACACTCTGTGATTAATGAATGATATTTCAAATTTGCTAAGCTAGAGCAAAGGCCAGAGTTCAACAAGCTCATCTGCAGGCTACCTTCAAAAGCTATAGAACAAGAAAAGGAAATGAATGCTTTAGCGAAGGCAGACACCCTAGAGGCAGGTCAAATAGAATAGACAGGGAAGCATCTTAGCTAGCAAAGCACCAGGACCGGTTGCTCAGGAAGAGAGCAACAGCGCACTGCCGACTACATAAAAAGACCAGTGCATAATCAGGACTCGCTCAAAGCCAGTCTTCAACCCGAAGATCAAATCATGCAGCTCATCAGGCCCCTCTCTGTGTGTGAGCAGCAAATACAGGGCTGTTTGGTACTCCTTTACAGCAGCTTTATGACCCATTTCAGTGAGAGTTATAACGGACCATCAAAACCATAAGGTACAAACAAGACATCTTACAACCTAGATCCTAAATATCTTGCACATATTTGCTCTGCATCCACACCCTGCACCTTGGAAGAACAAGACTAGCATTCCCACTTCAGAGGGCAGGGAGGTGGAATCACTGAATTGGAGGTGATCTTGGAGATCTGCAAGAGCATGCTCAGAGACATGCCTTGTTACTATGTATCCAGAAAGATGCAGAGAATTAAGGTTTATGGTTTTCAAGATCAAAGGCAGCACGTTTCCATACACTCTGAGGACATGTGCTGGATTAGCAGAGACAAACGGGGGGGGGGGGGGGGGTGCGGGACACATAATGGTGTCAAAAAAATTAGGAAAGCATGTCTCTCCTGTTGACCCAGATGCAGACATGTCTCCTAGAAAGAGATGTAGGTGCGTAAAGTTAGATGATGGGTCAATGGTCAAGTCAACTATTTACTTAGAAGCATGATGCGAGAGGAGTCCGTTACAGGGATGAATGTGGGAGATGCTCACAAGACAATTCAGGCAAATTCACACAAGACTGCCATCCTACATCCATCATGTAGCACTTGGGTCCAAGTAAAGGAAAGAATCACTGATTCTTTGTGAATGTCAACATGATATTCGACTGCACTGACAAGGCCTTAGTCGAGTGGACAGAGAGCAACAATGGGTGTTGCATTTGGCGCCACACTCGGAGAGATCACAAAGAGCTCCATCAGATGACCACTGATTTCTTCAGATAATGGAAAAGGTGTTCCATCAGCATAAACCCGTTAGCTGGACTGGTCCATTGTTCTTTAAGGAATACGGGTGATGACTGTCTTGTAACAAACAGTACGCATTCAAGTGACTTTCTCTTCAGCATAATCTTACTGAATGGACAAAAAACACAAGAAACACCCCTGAAGGAAAGCCAAAAACGTTGGTACCTTCCACTGTTTGGAAGGTTGACAAAGCTTGACAAAGTCAGTGTTTGTGTAGTATTAAGGACTTTCCTAAACCTCCTTCTCTCAGACTCTGATTACAATAACAGCTTTGCTGAGGTGATTCTGTGAGACAATGATAATAGAGAATAAGATAACGGCACTCAGTATCTGATCATTGAAGCATAATAGACCATTGGAAAAGTGTTGGAACGAAGTCAACCTCCACAGGTTGGTACAGTGCGACGTGCCCTTTCCAATGAGCCCTGGGTCGTACTGCTATTCTGAAACCAGAGATTTAAACAGGTTCCTCACTTGTTCTCTGAGACCGGCTGTACAACATTGCTTGTAAGGGAGTTGCAGATGGACAAGTCAGGTTCCCCCCTCAAGGTGTGCTTGGGTGTTTAACCCACCTCATGTATTCCGCACGGGTGGTGCATGGGAATATCAACAATGTGACCGGCTTAGCCTGCCACAAAAGAAAACTTCCAAGTTTAACCCACAAGGTCCTAACCATGCACACGGCAGGAGTTGGCAGCATAAGGAATGCCTGAGCTCTTGCTCCAGTCTTGCCAGAATCAGAATCACCCGCACTTTAGCTGTGCTTCTCACACAAAAGAGTGGAAGCAGGTACAGAGCTGACAGATGCTTTCTGGAGCAAGTGGCAGAGAGTGTATCAGAGTACTCTGCAGTATGAAACTAAGCGGCAGGACAAATGGGCTTGTGGTATTTAGAGTTTTAAATGTTTTAACTTCCTTAGCACAAAAAAAAAAAAAAAAAAATTAATACAATGCTAAATATATCATTTGGCACTGGACATCAGCCCAGATTCTTGACAAAAATTAAACTCTCAAAAAATGCTTCTCAAAATACAGAACTGTTAATTCTAATAGTCGCCATGACAGATTTTCTACCTCTTGTTTCTCAACAATCTCTTTGATCACTCATCTACTACAATCTGCAATTTAATCTACAACTTTGCTGTGATTTGCGTAGTTCATTTTTGCTTTCATATACTGTGTAAAGATAGTTAAAATTTTCAAATTTATTCTATTGTGCGTCCTTACCGTGAGCCATGGGGTTCTGTTTGATGTATTCTCTACGGACACTAATGTTTTTGAGCAGGCACTGTCTGGCATGGGCACGTCTTTCCTTGACCGGGTCTTTAGCACACAGAGCAAAGACTGCCATGTACTCCAATGGCAACAGCAGCTTCACTAATGCCACGTGCAGCTTCTGAGCAAAGATCTGACGCACCTGGTAGCACTCATCCTGCAAGAGATCAGATTTTGACATTGTAATGAGCAAACAGATACAAGTAAACACACTGCAAATGTGGACAGAATTTGGGTGTGCATAAACCTCACATTAATGACAAGTCCACAGAGCTGGAACTGTTCTGGTGTGATGATGTCATGGTAGCAGGGTTCCTGTGCCAGCTTCAAGATGGCGCTGCCTGCTGCCAATCTTAGTCGAGACATATCTGACTTACTATACACGCGCAAACACAAGAAACAGAGAAAAATCATTATGGGGGTCATGCAACTACAAAAAGACAAGCAAATGAAGTCACAGATCGAAAAAAAAAAAAAAAAAAAAAAAAAAAAAAAAAAGCTTTACTTAAATGTAATGGTTGCCCTATGCTTCCTCCCAACTCTCTTTTTATGAAGACAATCGAAATAGTGGGCTAAAAGGCATTTATAGTTATTTAGGTATTTAATATTTTCCAAAAAGGAGGTCTGGAGTGTATTTTGGTGGGTGATAACCTCACAATAAGCCTTTCTGAGCATATCAATAATATGGTCAGTATTTGCAGAACGCTGAGCAACCGTATGTTTCATTAAAAGAAATTTAGCCAGCCAAATGGAGTTTCTGTCTGTTCTACTGGTGGTTGTTCAAATGGTGTCAAAAGTCCATGACACTGCTTAGCCGGTAGCTTGGATAGCTTTTTTTGGGGGTCTGTTCCATCTCATCAAACCCCATAAAACTGAGATATAATAAAAATGAATAGTGCATTCTGAAAACGTCTTATGTTTTTACAGTAGGAGTAGCCATTTAATTTTGCCTACCAGATCTTTTTCTGCTCAGTCAGGTCTCCCTCGCTAACTAACATAGCAGAGAGCAGTCTAAGAGTGGAGTTTGCTGACTTAGACTGATTGTTCTTCATCCCCAGCAACCACCGCACCAGCAGCTTAATGGCCTGAACCTGCAACACATGCACACAATCATACACCACAATCCTGCAGCTGTAACGACTTTTTGAAGACAAGACTGGACACCCCCGCCCTACATCTTACATACATACCTTTGCCAGCACTTCAGGGGAAACTTCATCATCAGCTGTCCACAATCTACCATTTTTACTGCCTACAGACTGTGAGAGAGAGAGAGAGAGCGCGAGAGAGCGAGAGAGAGAGATCAATTAGAGCCAAACTTGATCGGGTAAGGGTTAAAAAAAAATAAATAATAATAAAAAAATTAAAAAATAAAAAACACAACAAAACACTACACACTTACTCTGTCATTCATCAGCAGGTCTTTCACTATAAAGTTGGCCACTATGGACTTCATGGGTGATGCAAACTGATCTGGAGCTAGCATGGAGATATGACCCAGGGAGACCAGAGGAGTGATCAACTGCTCTGGGACATCAGCATTCAGACTACGAGACAGTGGCTGTAGGGAAAAAAAGAGGTAGATAATGAAACAAAAATGGCATGAAAACAACTGCTATGGAGTACCATAATTTAGTCACTTGGCTGTTTCCATTTAAAAAAAAAAAAAAATTCCACTTTGGTGCAAAGTCTGTGTAAGGAATTGAATAACAAATAAAAGTAACTATTAATGAATGAATTAATTAAATTAAAAATAATGAATAACAAGCAAAACTGTGATATTTCAGCTGAGGTATTTTTAATAGACTGACAAGAAACTCAGACTACTGATTGCGTACATGAACCGATTTGCACTGCTGTATGGCGCTAATCTCATTACCCAGAATTAATTACAGAATTAAAATGCATGTTGTTCAAATATTAAGAGTTTACAATTTAGATACTTATGAAGTCACACTGAATAATGAGGTCAAAAAAACGGGGTGTGTATTTACAGCGTTGCTTTTCATAATATCTTAAAGAAGGGTATAAAGAGACATGATTCTGTTATTTCATGTCTCGTGTGTGTGTGTGTGTGTGTGTGTGTGTGTGTGTGTGTGTGTGTGTGTGTGTGTGTGTTTACCTCAAATATTTGAGCTAGCTGGACTTCTTTGTTGTGGAAGATGGCATGGATGCAATGTACCGCCTGTTTGGCCTGGTGTGGAGTGCCTCTCTTTGCCTTCTGGTGTAGTATAGGAATTAGAGTTCTAAAAAAAGAAAGAGGGGGGAAAAAAAAGTCAGTATCCGACACACAACACCAGTGGATTTCTGTGGTAGCCGGTATTCAATGCATAAACTTGATGAAAGCCTGTTCAGGATTAAACCAAAACAAACCTAGTCAACATTTAGTGCAAAGCTAACAATAAACTGCAAAACAATAAAATAAAAGTAAAGGTGTGTGTGCAGGATGCGTTTCCATACGATCGGATCTGTGGCAGTTCGCTCTCAATCTTCTGGCCAGTGTTTCTGAAAATCTGAATGGCAGCCTCCGCTACTTTGTCATCCTCCATTTTCAGACACTGCAGCAGAGACTCGTAGGTCTCAGCTGAATGGAATGCTGTGGGATGAGTGAACGACAAAACCTAACAGAGGAAAAAAAAAAAAAAAAGCAACATATAGAACCACATAACCTGAGAGCTGTAGCACTGCCAACTGTATTAAGACAAAGATATGATTTAATCACACGATTATGGCCGTCCTTTCACCTTGAGAAGTTCCAGTCCAGCACGGATGGCAGCGTCTGGAGTCACCCCCTCATCTTCGTCGTCTGCAGTGCCTTCAACGGACTTATTCAAAAGCTTCACCAGGGCACTACACATAAACAATCACCGTTACTGCAATGGCTGAACAGGAGTTATAGTAGTTGCAGTTACACCCTGTTACCACTAGGTGTCCAAGCTCACAGTTACACAAGAGGAACATGCACATGGCCCATTTCTATGCATCTTATCTTGCTCCTTCACAATGTTGCTTCCTCTTTATCAGTAACCTTGTTTCCTCCTTTCACTTGCAGAAAAACACAACCACAGATGTATTTTTCCTTCACACAAGTAATCACAGACAGACACCCTGTCATGGCTTAAAACAATTAACTCAACATTCGACTTGGCCTGAATGGCAGGTGTACCATTTAATCATCAAGTAGAACTAGGGTGACATAATTTAATGGGATCGCGATACCTCACAATACTAACTCCATAATTCATGCTCACTCCAAAGCAGCTCAATGAGGTGCACTGCTCCTATTCAGCATTTGATAAGGAGAAGTAACTCGCACATGCTGCAATGTGTTAATGGCACAAGGACCATCCAATGGAATCTGACTTGAGTGTTGAGAAAGTAAAATGGGACAGAACTGTATAATATGGTCAGTGAGCTGGTTGACCAGACAGCTCTCCAAAAATACCAGTGTAGCCCAGAAACTGACTCCATTAGTCCACGTGAGCCTACCTGATGGCCTCAGAGTCGATATGCACTGGTGCGATTCTTTCCAGCAGAAACTTGACCATCTCCAGGAAGGGGTTTGTGGGCTGCTTGGGATACGTCAGTTTGCGTGTTATCTCTCTCTACAAAATGAAACACAAATTAATGATGCTTTTCATACAGAGTAGTTTCCATGCTTGCAGTCCTGCCTCTAGTGTGCAAGTATGAATGTCCACTAAAAAGGCAAACAAACAAACAAACAAACAAAACTGGTTTGGTCATGCTTGCACTTTTGCAGAGGCTTTGAAAGACAGTTCTTACACCATCTTTGGAAAACAGATACACTGCTACACAAAATGAAGCAAACAGAAAGCATACTGTGGCAACTCTATTGTGACACAACTGTGACACACTAAAATGCACTTAATTCTTGATATTTACATTCTGCAGTCTAAGGCAAACCACAAGAGCGATTAACAAATGCTACACTGTGCAGCCCTAGTAAAGACAGAAACACCAAAGACGTCAGTGCTGTGCCCTAGCTGGTGGGGCTAGTTCGAGCTTCAAGTACAGCTCGGCCCGACATCCCTGAAAACGCATGGCTCCTAGATGGTGGAATGAACTCCCACTGGTCTCTCGCAGTCTTCAAGCACAGGCTGAAGACCCATCTCTTTGTAAAGCACTTAAGTGAATGAGCGCTAGTAGATGCGTATGCTGAAATACTTTATTTTGCACTTATACTCACCATAACCTTTCTTCTCTCTAGGTATGAGCGCTGGGTTGGGTTGCCAGGTAGTGCACTTATGCTTATATATGTCTGTGTATTATTCTCTCCAAGTAGCAGCACTGGCCCTCGTTCGGGCAGCGTCTGAGCTCAGGGTGAGTTTTAGACTCTAACCTTCTTATGCTAGCTGGGAAACATTATCCGACGGAACACTAAGCACGGTTGTAAGTCGCTCTAGATGAGAGCGTCTGCTAAATGCCTTAAATGTGAATGTTTTTATACTCACCACACACTGCTCTGCCTGTTTACAAGAGCAGGTTGGGCTGATGAGCTGGTCCAGCTGCAAACGCAGCTTCTCATCTTCACCCAGAACCTGATTAAACTTTTTCATGAAGTCCTGAGCTTTCCCTGGGTCTGGCAGATTCTCTGAGGGAGGGAAAGACATAATGAGCAGAAAGAAAGGAGTTGTTAGAAATTGTGTTTTTAGAGAGGATGATTAACTAAGCATATATTAAACACAGAGACTAATTTGCATGTGCATGTGTTTACTCACTGGCAATGGTCATGAGCTTTCCAAACATAGCTGTTGTGTTTGCTTCAGACTGTGGAAAAAGAACAAATAAAAAATGTACATATAATTAACTGAAGAACTTAACCAGTATAAACTAGCAGGTTTCTGGGAAATCAGATCATTTCAATGCTACAGGCTATGTAACTTAAGTAATTGTGAACTTAGGTAATTGTGTTTCACACCGTGGGCTGTTTATGTAGATCCAGCAGCTCCCTCACAAGCCCTCTCAGCATGTTCTGACACTTCCACATCTCATTTAAAGCTCTACACACACACACACACACACACACACACACACACACACACACACAGATTCAGAACAAGAAAAGGGATAGTGTCAGTAAACAAGCAGATTACACGTAAAATCCTCAATAGGAACATTTTTACAATCCATCAATCTTTTTATATTAAGTGCACAAAAAATGATCTAAAATACAATTTTTGGTGCAGAAAAGTGATAGGGGTTGGACTGTATTGCATCTGACTCACTTGACGGCATTGGTGTCCAGACAGGCGTAAAGGTAATACAAACATTTCATCTTCTCCTCAGTCTCCAAACTGTGAGGAACCATGAACTGTGCAAAGATTTTCTCCACCAGCAACCTCAACACACACACACACAAGAAACTTTTGTTAACTTTCAGGGATTTTCAAATGCAGGTGAGCAGCAAAAGTAGCCTGGTAATTCATAGAAGTCCACAGTAGTGCAGCAACTCTCAGTGCAGAGGAGGCCTCATTATCTATTATTTTCTACTTCATAAATGGTTAATATCTTTAAATTGATTGTTAACCAATATCCAATAACCAGAACCAATATCTGCATCCATACGAGAGTACAAGTTGGTGTTATCCGACTGAAAACGAGATGACCGAGTTCTTACTTGTCATCAATGCTGTTCTGGTAGTATATATGCAGTAGCTTGTCTTTTATCCAGCTGATCTTCTGGGCCGACTCTTTACCAGCTTCGTGGTGCAGACAGTACTTCTTATACAGCTGAGCCAAGCCCATCATTGCTTCCTTGCGAACACGCCACTGCAAACACACAATTTGATTGAACAGTCCCTCCATTTCCGTGCTATGTACAAAATTACAACATTATTCTAAATCTGTCAGCGGCAGACAGACATGACAGTCATCTGTGCATAATTATCTGAGCTATTAAAGATCATTAAATGACTGCAGTTACGTTACGTCTGTAAGGTTTTACAATCCTACGTCTGCGGCATAGCAAGCAATGTGAATTCACCTTCACCAGATGGTTAGAGAGAAATAAATGAACAAACAAGAAATGTATGCCATTTTCTATGGCAATTAATTGTGACTTAGGGTCAAGACAGGTCAAGCTCCGGATTCAAACAAACTCTCACATTCTAACAACAGAGAATGTTTACAGCATTGCCAACAGTAATGCAGAAATATGGTGAATGTTAAAGTCGCACCCTCTTGTCCAACATCCTTTCTCTGACAAAGCCCAACAGCTGATCATTAACCAGGTTCAGGTCCTTCTTCCCTGCATTGATGATTGTCACGATGACATCATGCCGGATGGCCTCTTCAGGGTCATGTGACCTCACCTTCAAGTACTCTGGTAATATTATACGAAAACAAACTTATGAAGAGACAGCAGATATTTAATTAAGTTGAAATCAGCAATAATAAACAAGTACACAAACATACATCAAATACATCTACACCCACCTGTAAGGTCCTTGGCAAGATCTGGATGGTTCATGAGGCAGTGACTTGCAAACTTCACACATTCCAATCTCACAGGTACATGGATATCATTGAACCTTAAATGGAAACACAAAACATCAAAACAACACATTGGAACTGTCAAACAAATCAAACTTACATTAATTAATAAATTAAAAAAAGTAAGTAAGTATCTCAAACAGACATTTAAATGTTCATACCTTCCCAGAAAGCATTGCCAGAGTGGGCGATTTTGAGTGGCCAGTTCAGAGTCTTTAGCTCCAAATAGTTTAGCTAACAGTTTTACGACAGCCAACCGTTCCTCTCCATCGTTGCTCTGTGCAAAATAAATAAATAAATAAATAAATAAATAATTTAAAAAAATTTATAAACCCACATACACATAATTCAATTTTGAGTGAAAGCCTAAGTCAAACGGTGGACATGCCAGCAATATTTAGTTTTACTGATGGCTGATAAGCTAAAACTGAATAAAGAAATAAATACCTACATACAGAGGTGGCAAAAGTACACAAGTACAAAAAAATACTTAAGTAAAAGTTGAACTTTGACTAAAAATATTGAGGGTTAGAACTGCACATCCATGAAACTGAGAATGCATGGTGATTTATACTAGAACTTTATGCACCATCCATAAAAACAAAAGAAAATCCACTCATGTAGAGCACCCAGACACATTAACATGTTTGATTTCCTTCACAAGCACTTGGACATTGTTGGACTTGCTCTTAACTGTTGATTTTCATTAACTTCAACAGCATAACTAATAATTCCAGCACACCCCAAATATACTCCCTTGCACACACGTGCACACACACTATCTCTCCCACACAATCACACACACCTTACTGCTGTGAAGAAAACATGAAAGTTAATCACACAGCTGTGTGTGAATACAAGGGGGGGGGGATCTTTACAGCCCAGATCTAATCATGTAGGCCAGCACTGGATATATGAGCATGCTTAGGTCACTTCAGCATGCCTTACCTGTAACCCCTTAATGCAATGGTATAATGTCAGACGTTCGCTTCATCTTCACAAAGCCCAACCAGCGTCTGTATTTAAACAGTGCTGCAACTTGGATAATACCATGGCCAGATTCATAGAGTCGGACCGAACGTGATTCACTAACCTTGTCTTACTGTTGACCTTTCATTCCACAGTAAAAAATCATGCGGTTACACGCAACGGCCGTGCACTTGTCTGAACATAACCGCTACATAATTTTAGTTGAAACAGGAATAAAAGCTGAGTTAAGTTTCATCCAGTGTTCTGTACGAGTTAGCACGCCAGGGTACTATTTATAGTTTGAACGTTCTTGTGTTCAAGTACACGAGTTTACATATTAGCTCACAGTAAGTGGGAATTCTCCCCCAGCTCTACTGATCACTCCAGCACCGAGTATGGCCACGGATCCAAGTGTCTTTCAGACGCATCGTCTGAATAGGCAGACGTGCTGACTCAATGCGGTCCCATTTTTAGGATTTTATCTAAAATTTAGTCTCTGTTCAATTTCTCTGCGCGTGCATGGCCTGTAAGTCGGGAACGTAGCCATTCACAGGTTCCCCCTACTCCCCCTCCCTCCTCACCCCCCTTTCACGGCCTGTAGGATAGCGATTTGCGCTTCATTGGGTGTCTGAATAGAACTGTCTGATTAAAAAATACATTATTTAGACAGAGATAAAATAAACAAACAGAAGTTTCAAACTAAAGTAACAAGTCTGTCTTGAAAATGTGGCAAGTAAAAAGTACAGACTGTTTCATTTGAAATGTAGTGAGTACAAGCAGTCAAGTCTATCTAAAAATAAATAAATTAATAAATAAATAAAAATTACTCAGTACAGTAGTGAAATATTTGTACTTCGATACTTGCCACCTCTGCCTACATACAGTGATTTTTGTTCGTTTCACACACTACAATAAGCTAAATCTAGATGAACAGAACTAATTATGTTTGTTTTATAATGAGATACACAGAGGTCAGCGTTATTAGAAGTATTTTAAATATTCAAAACACGGACAGAAAAGCACATGAAGCAAATTAGCACAACGTAACTATTTATCAAGTCATATTGCCTACCCTAGTCAATTTATTCAGAAATTGCTGATTTCAAAATTTCCACCAGTGCATTTGTAGTTTATTTTGACCTTCAGGTGTATCACAATATCAGCAAGTGCTTCAGCGAGTGCCTTACCTTCAGTTTGAACTCAAGCTGTGGCATGACCGAGACGAGCAACAGTGGGTCAATGGCAAAGAGTTCCTGTATGAGGTCAAACACGTGCTCGGATAGATCACTCACAGAGGACTTACCCATCACTAGCACCTGATTAAAGAACTAGGAAAGTGAGAAGGAGCATGGATTAGAATACCACAGGTAAAACATGTAAAATCAGAAGGCATATAAAGAAATAAAATAAACAAGCAAACAAAAACAAAACAAACCACTGAAGAACAGACAGAGAGATAGAGGGCACAAAAACACTTACTGAAGCAATACAGGTTTCAATGGTCTGCACAGTTCTTTTCAGCAATGTCTTTGCCAAGTCATATGCCTGTTTATTCAGGTTCTACGCGATAGGAAAGAAGCATTATTACAATCTCATTTACTGCACAAATATCTTAGCTTGGCAAAATCACAACCAACGATTGTGCAAAGGACTTGACATAAGTTTAACAACTATTTACTTCTAGCCAATGACACTACTGAGAAGTTAAGAACCCAGGGATCAGCTCGTTTCTGTGTACAACACAGGTCTAATTTATAATACTCTAAAATGTGGCACATGGAAAAATCACCGCCATGTGAACTCAAACACAACTAAACCTTGCAGTATACCAGCAAGAGAAAAAGATGTAAACTGCTGGCTGTGTGCCAATGTGGTGAAGCTCTGAGATGGCGTGTAATAAATTACCTTGTGTGCAGGGATGAGATTGATGAGGATGGTGTCCAGCAGCTCTTGAGTGACTCCATCACCCTCCATTATGATGGAGCTCATCAAGTCCAGCATGTGCATTTGCACTTTCTGGTTATGGCTGTTACTGGAGAAGAAAAACGATACCGTATTAAAACAACACAAGGACGACATCATCTAGGTTTCACAGAGACAAGGTTTTAAAGTTCCTCAGAGGGGGCTTGCAGGGCACGCCGCAAATTACAAAATTAAAATTTGGACGACACTGGCACTGCTACAGCAGCGCAGCCAAAATGTCTCCCACAGCACAGCACACACAAGAATAACCTGCAGCTACCTGGCCGGTTGATCAGCCCCTTCAGAAAACAGGGGGAAAAGAAATCTGACAAAACAGCCTGCAAGCTATAAATATCCATAATATGACATCTATTAGAAATCTGCACGTTTAAGTCCTGTGACTATTCAGTTTAAGCAGGCAGGGAACATAAAACAATTTTAAGGCCACCGCACACTGGACGCGCACCTCTTCAGAATGCCAGCAGGGAAAGCCAATAAATGCTAGGATCAAGTTCATTTTCACACTTATTATAAATTCTAAACTGAATGAAACACAGCTTTGAGAATTACTTATCACAGTTGGTATTACTGTAATACCTGTGCACATACGGCACAAAAAACAGCTAAGCTGAAAAACATGAGGTGATAAAGGCTAGGATGGTATCGTTAGCTAAAGGAACCTGCAGCTGTGCAATTACAGAGGGCAGTTTTGCATGATCTTGTCATTGGCAGATATGGACATGTGAAATACTGGATATTAAATATTCAGTATTGGCATCAGCCCAGAATTCTTATATTGGTGCATCTCTTGTAGTGAGTACAAAAATTGCTGTGTAAAGATTTCCTGGGTTGAAGCTGTTTTGGGTAAAACAGCTATAAAATGCACAACTGCCTGCACAACTTATTGGCAACATTGTAAATCCCAGGTATTTGGGTCCTCAGATAATTTCAGTTCTTGTTAGCATTACGATCATGGCTCATAGGATCCATGCAAAACTGAACCCCCTAAACATCCCCAAACACCAGACAAAATGGCTAGCGCTAATTGAAACACTACTTTTTCCATCTAAAACTGGAATTCAACAAGACTTCCACCTCATCTGAAACAGGCAGAGAAGCATGGAATGGTAATACCAGTGTAATCCAGTCGCTCACACCACAAAAATCACCATTTACCACTGTAAAACTGTCTACTGCTTCATAGAAAACGAGCAACACCTCAGTACTGACCAGTAAGTAGTCAAAAAATACTTAAATGCATAATTATGAATATTTATGCTAATTGAAGACAAAATGAGGACTTACTTGATGACGGAGAAGAGTGTTTTAAAGAGCTGAATGAATATCTCATTACAATCCTCCAGTTCAAAGCATATATTATATGACTTCACCCATGCCAGGTTCTGCAGGAATCAGAGATAGGTCAAAAAAAGCAAATGATGAACACGAGGAAAATGTAAATGAGTAAGACAAGTACATAAAGTGAAAAGAAAATCAGTGAAATACAAGACCATTCTAACCTCCAGTAGATAAAAATATCTGTTGAACTGCGGGCTCTTTGTGTCCTCCAACCCCTTCAACTGACGTGTGATGAACAGAAAAATTTCCTATACGCAGACGAACAGACAGATGAACAATATCATTCAATGAAAGCCAGCTTGTGTGTGTACTGGAAGTGCAAGTCTATGCTATGCTAGGCTACACATTGTCATGCTCAGGGCTCAGGACTTTGCATGTACCTTGAGTTTATCATGTGAGGTGTAAGGGGCCTCCGGGGCGTAAATTCTGAAGATGTCTGCAAGGCAGCAGGCCACTAGCAGCCGGACATCTTTATTAGGGTTCCGCAGGAAGAACTCTGACGCCAGGTGAAGAGCGAGAGCCAGATACTGCTGCTTCTCCTCCTCAGAGTCCTGATCCATATCCATATATGTCTTCACCACCAACTGAGAACGTAAACAGCAGAGACAGAGGAGAGATGAGTGGCTGGAGATACAAGAATTAACCATTTTTAAAAAATAAAATAAATAAATAAATAAATAAAAAAAAGGTTTTATGCAATCTATTGTTTGTTAAAATAATATTCTCTGCTGATGCTGCAGAAAATCACAACACACAAATGAGTCCTTTAAATCAATAACACTTTCACTGTGGAAAATAACTGCAATCAACTCAAATAATTGTGAGCAGGCAATGCTGACAGGTCTATTTCTGCGCTAGAGATGTATTGTATCAAGCTAAACAATGCTGCATCACTCAACATGTTTCAAAAATTGTTCTTCAATAAGGACGAATATTCAAATAATTCAAAACAGAAATAACAAAGCACCACCTTTTAGCCATTTCATGAAAGCTTTAAAGAAAAACTGTATTGCGATACCACCGTATGATATTGATTAACCTGATTCATTATTCTGTGCAGACTCAGATGAACAAGGTCCATGGTCCAGGAAATATTTTAACCAATAAGGAATAACGGTCAAAATGATGCAGGACTTTTGAATATATTGTAACCACATGGCTAAGCATTACAACAGAACGTCCACCCACTTGTTAAGTCTGATAACAGAACATGATCCCTCTTATGGACACTTGCATCTGTAGTGAAGCATTATGAAAGGTTAAAAAGGTAAAAAAAGGGTCCAAATTCTAACAATGTCAACCCACCTGTTAAGATGTCTGGGTCCAAGCCTCTAACTTTACTGGTTTATCATACCTTTTTTTTGGCTTTCCTTGGCCCATTTCTTTATTTTACGATTTGTCTGTAAACAAATCACATCCACACTAATAAGGAGCGCAATATGTCGATATGATTATCCCATTTCCTGGAACCTTACGATGCGACCCCTCTCCAACACTTCCAACTCTTCTCTGAGGCATATTTCGCTTGCAAAGGATGCTACCTTATACAAAGGATGACCTTATACGGTCAGTCAGGTACAGCGATAAGGCCCTCCTTGTTTATGCCACATGCACGGCAGAGCGTGAAACTTTTGCATGTCTCATGATGTCACACATACCCACCAAGTTTCATTCCTGTCGGTTAATCCCTACTGTTTTTCCAATGATGAGTATATACAGATATGCAGTTTGTGTTGGTCATCCTTCAGCCCGTCATCAGTGGTCACAGGACACCAATGGCTGGATAGTTTTGGTTGGTGGACTATTCTCAGTCCAGCAGTGACAATGAGGTTTAATGAAAACTCAGCACTGCTGTGTCTGATCCACTCACACCAGCACAACACACACTAAGACATCGAACAGGGTAAAGGGGGATTAACAAAGTACATAGCAAATGAGCTGGACTACACACTGTTATTATAGAACTACAAAGTACTGTTCCATGATAAGTAGTGCTGATAAAATGGACAATGAGTATAGACACAAGGAGGTATACTTAACGAAATGGCTGGAAATAAACACACACACACACACCCCTTGTAAGGTAACAATAAGACCAATTTCTTTTTTCTGCTTGTGTACAGTACATAAGCATTACATTGTGCACCAACTGCACACTCTAGTACACTGTACACTCCATGAGCTGGGCCACGTTTCAACATTTCAACAGCACTACAACACTTTCTACAGTTCACTGCTAAGAGCCAAAAAGCTTCAGCATCAAAAGCCTTAAGATTAGACTGTGCACCTCTCATACAAAACTCTTCTTGCTCTAGGACCCTGGAGACTTGCTGCCTTTGCTGTGCTTGTGAGTTTGATGGGGGGATGGGCATGCAGTGCTCAGAGCTGTAGAGGAAAAAGAGGCTGAGCCACAGCAGACTCACTCACGCACACGTGCTCTCCCTTGCTCACTTGCATCCATAGCCTTCCTTTCTGTCTCCGTTTCTGTCTTTCAGTCTGGCTAAACGTCCTCTTGGTTTCCCCCGAACAGTCTCAAAGATGACATTTATTTTTGTGCTACTAAATGCTTTTAAAAGTAGAAACTAAACTAGTACTGTCCAAGAAGAGACCTAACTTTTTGCCACTGTTGCATTAAAGAGGAGAGCGCACAGCACTATCACTGAAATGTAACTCGCTGTTATTTAACAGCAGTATAGCAAAAATCAGCATGAGATCTTTTTCTGGTGGAAAATGACAGTATGCCATTCAGTAAGGATTTGTGGAGGAGATGAAATTTGCTTTGGCCTGAGCTGCAACAAAAAGAGTTGCCATTTAAAGGACAAGTTTGTTCAAGATCACCTTTCACCTACTTCATAGGTAAAAAAAAAAAAATAAAATGTACAGGTAAAACAAGATATGTCTAGCTGGCCAATTCTTGGGTTACGTTATAGTGAGCTGATTAAAACTTTTAAATGCTTCTGACACTTTACCTGAGAAAATGCTGTATTGTAAGTGTCTAATGAGATTACGATTCCTGCAGAACAAACTAAATACCCAGAACATCCTGGATCAAAACATATTGTGCGGACATTTACATCAGGATCATGTGACGGAACGTTGGTGCTAGAGATTTACCACTCAGCACATTTCAGCTCCAACGACAGTTTACCAGACCTACTTCAGGTAGTAAAGGCCTTTAGAGGCATCTGAATAATACAGCCAAGTGTGTTAGATCTGAACTGGGTGGTATCATAAAAGCACCTCGTGCAAGGCAATGTTTTTTGTATGTGTCTTGATGGTGGTATTCTGCTGAATGAGATGAATGAGACTCGATTTACTAGGCTAATGCTAATGAACATGCCACTCAGCCAAACAACATGAAGAATTTATGACCCATGGACAAGATTTACAGCTAAAATGAGCCAGATTTGACCCACTCAATTTCTTGGCGAGACTACTGAAATCCACACAGTGTTAGTCTTCACTCTGAAACACTCAATGCATTTTGTGGTCATGTTAGACAACATCTGGTCGGATGAGTTGAACGAACCCACTTTACTAGTCTAATTCTATTGTATATATCATTTAGTAAGTGGAGCCTGTTGCACAATGCTGACGTAAAGATCAGCATGATCTATTGATCCGGGTTATTGGTGTTAAATCACAGCGATCCTTTACAAATTGGCCTGTACAGAATATATCACCAGACCTCCTCTGTTAACACTAATCTAGTTTTAATGTGGTTTTAGAAGTTATTTGCCAAATCCTTATTCTTTGCTGGAATAAAACTTGACTCACTTACAAGTCTACAAGTTACACACTACTGGAAACACGTCTCCCAAATTCCAGATCAAATATTGTATTTTTAGATCTAACAACGCCTCCAGAAGCCTGTTTTTTGAACCATGCTCACTGTGCATTTCACCCCAGCCGCCGCTCGCCAGTCTTTCTGTAGGTCAGTTGAGGTCATCTTATGGTGGTTAAGTGACATTCTAATGAGATGGCACTCTTCACAGTCAGTACAGAGTGGTTTTGGACCTCTGCCAGCCTGTAGCTGTGTTTTCCTGTGTGTTTGCTGCTTGACCTTGTTCTTATGAACCAGACGCTCACTGTATCTGCCAGTAAAGCTAGAACTGAACCTTCTGTTCCTCACTAAGAACCCGCTGTACATGGTGGGGATGCTGATTTAAGAAGAAACTGGAGTGGTCTCTTGTTTATTTCCAGAGCTGTATATACACACACAGACAGACAAACACATAAATGTTTGACCAATGTTTTTGCTATTAATTCAACTTTTAATTGTATGCATGTGGACACGAAAGTGAATCTTGTTCCGGCAGCCCCGCTTAAGTGACTACATGCTTCCTGGTGTCAACGCTAATTTAATCTCTAACTCTAATTTTTAACCAACAGCAGTAAAGCCATTGCTAAAGATTAACAGTGATTAAACAATCCTAAATGTAGTTTAGAGCATTATTACAACTAGGATATTTAGACACAACAGCGCTTCCGCCATTTTATATTGCTTCTGTTAAGTGCAGCCTTAAGCTATAGGCTACTTGTGTGTTGATGAGCTAATGATTAATCTCTGCGGGTAATCACTCAGGGTATTGTGGCCTTTTGCTTCGGGTGGGTGTTAAATATGGTTCTTAGTACTAATTGTGTGATGGCAAACACAAATTATGAAAAGGTTTGTCTTAATCATCTCAAATTGTTGGATAAATATTAGAACTGGGAGTGCAGTGATTTTTTTTTAGGCACATCGATATATTTTCAAACAAGATATCGGATGAGACGATACTTTTTATATTGACATAGTTTCATGTTGTGTCTCTCACACCCTCTCCACAGGCCCGCCCCCCAGTCACTCCAATTCTCCTGCATGTGGAGGTAAACATAAAGGCTTTTAAAAGCTGTTACCCATAGACCTAAGATACCAGTTGCACAGTCGCAACTACTTCATATATTTTTTTCTATTTACAAGTTGAAGGAAACCCTGTCTGTGTTTAATTAAGGTGCTTATAGCATCTGCATGTAGCTTTGACTTCCAACTGAACAGCCCACTTTGTAGAATATACTGAGATACACATTATGCGTCACCATCCAGCTTAGTAATAACAAGATATAATTTTTGACTCGTATCAGGCAGCACTGGCTTTACTAAAATATTTTTAAACTGGACCATGATTCAAGTTAGGCTAGACAGTTGTTATATATCGGCACATACTCAAGGATCAGGTATCGGTAAGGAAACAGTGGCATCGGTTCAGTTCTACTGGTTAATTTCTTTACCCCTGCCCACAGGTAAAGTAATCAAAACTCAGAACACATTTTAGAGGCAAAGGTCACTGCACAATATTACGATTCATGTTAATTGACCAAGGACATCAACAAAGATGACATTAGGGGTATCTTTGCTAGGGGTCGACCGACAAGGTTTTTTTTTATTATTATTATTATTTTTAGGGCAAACACCTATTATTCGTCTTTGGTGGTCTTTCAAATTTGTATTTCATTAGTCTTTCAAATTTGACTTCCATGCTGTGAAAGAATACTTTTACTTAATGAACACAAGAACATTATAAAAAGTAGTTTGAGCTTCAGACATTAGACATTTAGTATATGCTGCAAAATGTAACATTTTAAAGATATCTTTAAGTCATTTTTATGTGTATTATCTTAAACAGCTCTCAATGACATTTAATAATCAGTGATGTTTGTAAGAAAATTAAGCTCAAAACAGGGTATCAAAAAAGGTTTCCTTATTGCATTCCATGTCTCTCACAAATTGAAAAACAAGTTTGATTGGATCTTCTCGAACAAGGACAGGACACACACATACACAAAAAAAATAAATAAATAAAAATACAAACACCCACAAAGACTACAGGAGTGCCGGTTGGTTGTACTCAAGTCATCCACATTTCTACCAATCCAGTAACGCGGGACAAAGGGCCAGACCAAAGAAGAGTGTTCTGCTGATCACGGGTGCAACATATATGCACGTAGAAAACCAAATCCAGTTTTATCAGCAAGAACGCAATCTCATTGCGATTTCGATAATCGGTCCAATCCTACTCTGTCCTAGGCTCTTGATCCTCTGACAAGTAAGGGCAGAGCCCAAGTCCCATCTTCTGTTGGGATCTTGATGGCTGAACTGCAGGGTAGGGGTGGAGACACAGAGACAAGAAACTTTTTCTTTCTTTAGACTTTGTGCCTGCCGCTGTCCTTTCTTTCATGGCCTTCGTCATCAGGCAACGTTAGGTTCGAGCACTGCTCTCCCACAGCTGTTGTTGGTACCTGGGTGCCAAGTGCCTTGTACGGTGGCATGAATAACATCTAAGTACTATAAAATAGTTAGTATTCTGGAATTTACACAGTGAACTCCATTATCTAGTATATGAAAAGGCTACCGCACTGTTACGCATGGCCACGCAGTAAGTAGTTCTCAAACAGATTCCCAAGGATTACCCATGGCCACGTTTATTTATTTTTTTTCCTTTCTATATCTGTGTTGCAAGTTAGGTAAGAGCAAACACATACACACACACACACACACACACACACACACACACACACAATGTGCTAAAGGCTAAAACTAACACATCAAGTCATTCTGTCTATAAAGACCCATCAGCCTTCATTATGCTGATCAATCATAGACTTTACAGACATTACCGTTTTAAATGTAAAGGCCCTCATATTACTGACTTAAACTGAGTGCCACTGGACTGAACAAAAATATTTCATACTGAACCTGGACTGAACACCGTCATGTGAAAACATACCATCTTTATTTTATTATTTACACTATACGACTTAATCTAGGTCTGATCAGTCAACGTACTTGGCAGTTTAAACATGCAGGAAAACCCCCATGTTATTCAGCCATACTGTAGCATCCATCAACTGAAAATAAAAATGGTCTGACTTGTAGCAATGCTGAGATAGATAATTCTTACCTACGGACCAACAAATAACACAGATAAACAATAAATAAAAAATAAACAGTGCAAGCAACAGCAACTACACTGTTCTTCTTCACTGCTGCATCAATTCATTCCTATCTTTCTTTACACAGTACACATTGTTGATTCAGGAATTTTTCACTTATACTGCAACAGCACATACTGACATTCACTCTACACCTTCCCTCTAGAACTATGCATTACTGTAATGGAAAAAAATCCACATTACCTATTTAAACTATTTTGCAGAAACGGAACTGTGCCATATAAAGAAAATTACAGACTTCATTGGACTATGTTCTTGTACCTATCCGTGTGCTCCGAACAGAAGCCAGCATCTGTAGTGAAGAAAGTGTGCAATTTCTTTATCAAGGAAAAGCAGAGGCCAACTACCAACCAGCTGATTTCTGCATGGCCTACAACAGCAAATACAGCAACAAAACTTAATAAAGCTAAAGTCTAAAATAAGCTCTTAATTACAGTAACAATAGCATAAACAGAATCTAATTGTAAAAAGATCACTTATTCTAAGAGACAAGTATAAAAACTGTGTAACCTCTTTCTCCACACTGGAACTAATTTATTTCTGAGGATGTCATTATAATGAAAGCTCACAAGTTCTTTTATAAATGTCAGTCACTGTGCATTCAGGACTCGACGAACGATTAAACCTGGAGTAGGTGATTGACTGTAGAAACCAGGAAGTGGAAAACTGTTATTGAAAGAAAAAAAAAAAAAACAATTACACAAAAAAATTATAATAATACATCATGACCCCTACTTTCAGTCCTCCTTCTTAAGATACTTCCCAAAAACACTTATTCATATCGAATAAATTAAGGTAAATACTGTAACGTGGGCTCTCTCATGGGCAAGGAACACAAGAGTCCAGGTCTCGTCCACGCTCTACATAACTTCCAAACTCGCAAAAGAACACAGCAAAGAATAGGTGCACCCACTGCTGGCCTCCCCTCGGTAGAAACCTAACACAAAACCCACCTAAACAAAAACATAAAGGTCCCACCCAATATAATCAGACATTTCTTACCACAAAACAGCACTTGCTCAAAACTACAATGCAAACAGATTATATACCAGGTAAACATGGTTAGCACCCTTACATCTACAGCTTAGCCTACAGCTTAGACTTCACACAAACGCAAACACATGTGAAACATGTGAACAGCATGTGCACACGGACAGGTTGTGAGGCAGGCAAATAGACAGGCAGGTAGGACATCTGATAATTTGATTCAGGCCTAATGAAACTACTGGGTGGGGTTTTTAACGGTCCTGTGGCTTCCACAGATCATGTTTTTTTTTATTGTCTATTTATTTGATTTGCTATCTGGATGTAAAAACAATTTATATCTAAAACAAACCACCTACTCCAGCTTTAACAGCATCACTAACACACAGGCCTTGCTAAAGCGAAGCGTAAAGCTTAATTAGTTCTCAAGCTCCATTACAACACTGGCAATCAGCATGATGGAACCTCAATCTGGGATCACTAATCAAGGAATGTGTAAGCTCATGTACATAAAAGAGCCAATCAAGAAGCAAGCCAAGCAGCAACCTTTCCAACCATCTTCAGATTGAGAAATTAACGGAATGACAAAGCAGGTCTGCATGAAGATTACTTCAGGGTATATTCCAGTATCTGAACCGGTATTAGAAAAACTGATGCTCCAAACAGCGCATCAGTCTCTAAGGGTCTCATTTTCCGTATTTTGTGAAAACTGCTGATGAACAAAACTAGGTCTCTGGGTGAAGCGAATCAATGTTTGTATTATTTATAGCTCAGTTGTTCTGTTCCATTCCACACACACAAAAAAAAAAGTTTAAACATGACAGCCTACTTTTAGACACTTCGAGGTTATACAATTAACAACAACTCATTTGAAGCTAGTTATTAACTGAAGAGCGATCACATTGTAATTAGCACCGGGAAAGAAACGGTGGTACAGTGTCTTAACTTGAACGCAAAAATAAAATCAATTTTTAATCATTTGTTGACTGGCTTAAGGAAATTGGCTTCCTGGTTTGCTAAAGTGATTAAGAGTTCTTGAAAACTATTAAAAACATAACTCGCTGGAAAGGAAGAAGCCTCCTAAAAGCACTGTATTCAAGATGGTTTGGACACATCAAGCACTGGCAATGATCTCATGAAATGTTTAACAAACTGATGTTTGTTCATGGACAGATCACAACCTCAAAGGCGTACACAGGTATTTGGGATGCATAAAGAAGCCAAATATGTTGAAGCCATAACGATCCCAGAGTACACCAGGGCACCTGTGGAAGTACTTTGCCACAGAGAAACGTACAGTATGGGAAAGGTTTGTTTATATGAAACGTCACTTGGACTAACATGTTTCCCCGCACCACACACTTCCAGTATGCCACAATGTCCACACACTTTGGGGCCACTCTGTATGGTCGACCCAACGTTCTTACCTTTAACCGTTTAACCACTTCATCGTTACTGATTTTGTCGGTTATCTCTTTCACGCCGAGCGGGTAGATGATCTTGCCGTCCGCCGCCGGCTTCTGCTGTTGAGGAAACTCCATGCCGCCAAACGTTAATTTTCCAAACAGTCCTCTACCGGCCTCTATGGGTGGGAAAACAAAAGTTCAGCGAGCGAACCGACCACACTTTTGCAAAAAACACGTTTTAAACACAACACAAGCTCGCAAAACACGAGCCTGCATCCCGAAGCCGTTCAATAAACAGTCGGTGCAACCGCCATCCACATTGAACGCGTTTCGAGTTCAACCAAAGAAAATTCCAGAGTTAAAACATAGCCGAGAAGCTAACGAGCTAGCCTGTGTGGGGCTAGTTAACGAGATACGCTCAGCTACCGCGTTTTCCAGATTGCTCATTATCTGCTCCGTCACTTTAAAAGCACCTTTAGGGAAAACCCAGACAAAAAATACAGTTTCATACATATGCTGTAAAATAACCGCCAGACTCCCAGCTAATTCATAAAGCCGCCCGACAATGCAGTAGCTACACGCTAACGTTAGCTAGCTAGCTTCCCATTACAGAGACACGGTGGCCTAGCCTTTAGCGCGCTAGGCCTCAAACTCCTAGGATTCACACAACACTGACATTTTTTTTGCAAAGCGCTAAAAATCAAAACCAGTAGTTCTTATCTGCAAAAAAGCCGCCTTCATTCACAACTACTGCTTAGTACCGCTACATTTTTAAAAAGTACCTCAACTTTAGCTTGCGGAAAATAGCAATTATTTACTTGTTTGCCTTTACAAGTCCAACTCGGTGAGGCAGCATCGTTCCTAACGCCGCTGAGTGAAAAAGCACTGCTGCTCATCGCCCTCCCTCACCAACGAACTTGCCCACAGCGCGGCTCTCAACATCCCATGGAACGCGCTTCTATCCGCCAAACTACTGCGCAAACTGCTCCAACAACACAAGTTCATTCACAACTTGATGAAAATCTCGTCTCGGCAGTTACCTCTCAAATAAGTTGTTTTAATTCATTGGTCAGGCTCGGGTTTTGGGGGGTTTTAGTTTCGGCACAAAGCTGCCTGTCTTTCATACAGTGCCGTTTCAGTGTCCTCCTTCCTAAAAAATGGTCACACAGCGCCCCCGTCGGTCTGAACGACGCCTCGCAGCACACGGCAGGGCGGGAGAAAGAACAGCAACCCGTCTCCATGAGGAAGTACCA
>CM067500.1:4488021-4555265 GCA_034552555.1 Semaprochilodus insignis
TTCGCAAACTTTCAAGCACCACTGTATAGAAAAACACCATTAAATCAAACCGTTACTTTGTTTAGTAATGTAAACATGGTCAAGATCACATGGTCCTTTCTGTCTTATCCTCAATACATTACTCTGTAGAAATTAATTTTAAGGATAATTCATGTTTAAGGTACCACCAATACAAACAAGCCTATTAAGCACTAGATGAGCAGTTTCTTTTCAATTGTGTAGTACTCACCTCTCAGATGGTTCCATGCATGAGCCTCTCCTAGTAAATCTGGCTTATAATGGTATTCTCCATTCTGGGTGAAGTACTCATCAGTGCTCAATACGACCCCGCCTGGATTTTGTTCTAACATGGCACTGGAAAAGACAAGACAAGACTAGAGCATTAGATCTTAGATTTAACACACTCACACAAAAACACAATGCAATTTAAATTAATCAAACAATAACCCATCAATCAAGCCTCAAAGAAACTGATTCTTTAGTGACTGCACCCAAAACAGACCGGGATCACTGCTCTAATAACTCAGACCAAGCTATACAACATTAATATTACGTATTATAATTCATACTGTATTACGCATGCTACCAAGCAACCCTATGCAAACATGCATGTCAAAAGGATGACATATCCATAGGCACCCAGGACAACTCCCAAAACTACATGAGCTGGCAATGCTTTTTCGATCATGGCACAAAACAGCTGAAACAAAACCTCCCATCTCCCAAATGATAACTTTACAGGAGAAGAATAAACGTACTTCGCTTTTATTGCAAGTCAATGTCATTTGTTTCCAAGCCATTTTTGGCCCGTTTCTTTTGGTTCAAAAATTACACATGATCTAAATGGAAACATGTAGCTTCAAAGCTTGGCAAAAGCCGAAAAATGGCAAAAACGGAGAGACGAGGTTTTGTTCCGACAGCAGCGATTAAAAACTCTGAAAGCAGGTGCTAGAGTAAAACTGCGTTTAACATGAGGGACTTTAAGCTGCAGGTCTGATACACCATACAGCAAAACTATGCTGCTTTCCACATGAGTGTGTTTCACTCACAGGTTCTTTCCCCATCACACCGAGTTGTCAGATTTGCAGTTTTCCTGGCAAATCTGGCTGGTTTGAAAGTGCAGTGCAGGTGGAAATGGTACAGTTGTGGGGTGCATTTTTCGTTTGGTTTACAAAATTTATTGCAGATGCGCAAAAAAAAAAAAAAATGGAAACGAAACGTTTTATGAATGCATCTTTCCTAAATAGCTGCTTAACAGCTGGCAACCCCAGGACACACAAGTACGGAACAGTAAGAAAAGAGAGCGTGGCTGGCTTGGTGGTGATAAAGACCCATTTAAACCTGAAGAAGGACTTGTGTGCATGCTATATCACAAAAAAAAGGAATTTCTTCAGGGCAATATTGACAACTACTAATTAAGAGACACATTTGACTAGGGCAATCCAAGTATTCCTAAGGGACAGGAGGTTTTAATAGGATGTGTTAGATGTGGAGAATTAGATGTGGATAATTTGTTTTCAGCGAAGTGGCTGATTTGATGTCAAATAGAACAGACAGTGGAAATATATTTTAATAAATATATTTTAATAAATATATTTCCACTGTCTGTTCTATTTGACATCAAATCAGCCACTTCGCTGAAAACAAATTATCCACATCTAATTCTCCACATCTAACACATCCTATTAAAACCTCCTGTCCCTTAGGAATACTTGGATTGCCCTAGTCAAATGTGTCTCTTAATTAGTAGTTGTCAATATTGCCCTGAAGAAATTCCTTTTTTTTGTGATATAGCATGCACACAAGTCCTTCTTCAGGTTTAAATGGGTCTTTATCACCACCAAGCCAGCCACGCTCTCTTTTCTTACTGTTCCGTACTTGTGTGTCCTGGGGTTGCCAGCTGTTAAGCAGCTATTTAGGAAAGATGCATTCATAAAACGTTTCGTTTCCATTTTTTTTTTTTTTTGCGCATCTGCAATAAATTTTGTAAACCAAACGAAAAATGCACCCCACAACTGTACCATTTCCACCTGCACTGCACTTTCAAACCAGCCAGATTTGCCAGGAAAACTGCAAATCTGACAACTCGGTGTGATGGGGAAAGAACCTGTGAGTGAAACACACTCATGTGGAAAGCAGCATAGTTTTGCTGTATGGTGTATCAGACCTGCAGCTTAAAGTCCCTCATGTTAAACGCAGTTTTACTCTAGCACCTGCTTTCAGAGTTTTTAATCGCTGCTGTCGGAACAAAACCTCGTCTCTCCGTTTTTGCCATTTTTCGGCTTTTGCCAAGCTTTGAAGCTACATGTTTCCATTTAGATCATGTGTAATTTTTGAACCAAAAGAAACGGGCCAAAAATGGCTTGGAAACAAATGACATTGACTTGCAATAAAAGCGAAGTACGTTTATTCTTCTCCTGTAAAGTTATCATTTGGGAGATAGGAGGTTTTGTTTCAGCTGTTTTGTGCCATGATCGAAAAGGCATTGCCACCTTATGTAGTTTTGGGAGTTGTCCTGGGTGCCTATGGATATGTCATCCTTTTGACATGCATGTTTGCATAGGGTTGCTTGGTAGCATGCGTAATACAGTATGAATTATAATACGTAATATTAATGTTGTATAGCTTGGTCTGAGTTATTAGAGCAGTGATCCCGGTCTGTTTTGGGTGCAGTCACTAAAGAATCAGTTTCTTTGAGGCTTGATTGATGGGTTATTGTTTGATTAATTTAAATTGCATTGTGTTTTTGTGTGAGTGTGTTAAATCTAAGATCTAATGCTCTAGTCTTGTCTTGTCTTTTCCAGTGCCATGTTAGAACAAAATCCAGGCGGGGTCGTATTGAGCACTGATGAGTACTTCACCCAGAATGGAGAATACCATTATAAGCCAGATTTACTAGGAGAGGCTCATGCATGGAACCATCTGAGAGGTGAGTACTACACAATTGAAAAGAAACTGCTCATCTAGTGCTTAATAGGCTTGTTTGTATTGGTGGTACCTTAAACATGAATTATCCTTAAAATTAATTTCTACAGAGTAATGTATTGAGGATAAGACAGAAAGGACCATGTGATCTTGACCATGTTTACATTACTAAACAAAGTAACGGTTTGATTTAATGGTGTTTTTCTATACAGTGGTGCTTGAAAGTTTGCGAACCTTTTATGATTTGATGAGTTTAAATTAACTTTAATATGTACTTAAGTGTCTCGAAATGAATCTTAGAGGTGTCTCAAAATAGTACAGTTAAGTACATTTAGCTCTATTTAAGTATATATTTAGTAGCACTAATGATATATATTTAGCATACTAAGTACGTGGTTGGTATATGAAAATAGCACACTTTCAGTACAGCAGTTATAAATTCAAGGATATATACTACAATACTGTGAAAGAGTTTTAATGCCACGTGCAAAGGTTAAGTTGTTGATGCTCACCAGACTGGACAGAGTTACACAACCATCTCTAAAGAGTGTGGACAACCCACGGTCAGACAGATTGTGTACAAATGGAACACATTCAACACCACTGTCGGTCTCCACCAAAAAGCTGTCAACCAACAAAGATCAGGATGGAATTAAAATAAATAATTCTAAACTGGTCATTAAGAGGCTGAAGTGTTAAGTAAAGCCTTAAAGCGTCTGTAAACTGAGCCGCAGAGGTCTTTTGGTAGAATTCCAAGTCCTTCCAAGCTCTCTGTGGAATTGGTGAACTGTTCAGTTGAGAGATAACTGGGCTGGATGGAGCTAGACTAGACTGGCTATATCCAAGGTCACCTGTAGAAAGAGCCATTGTCAGCATTATTTAAAAAAGAAAAAAAAGAGTTACAGTTTAGCTTGGAAATAACCATTCATAAATAAAGATGATTGGAGAGAGATATTTGTGACAAAAAGACAAAGGGGGTTTGTACAAAAATGACTGCTTTGTAATGCAAGAGCGCACTTGCCCGGAGGGATGCCTCGATGCTCAAGCTGAGGAAAAATAAAGCTTGAGGAAGCCATCTCTCTTTAGAATTGACAAACAGCCTCTCCTGAGTTTTCTTTTAACATTGAGTGTTTTATTTTTAATTATTACTTGAATCTTTTATAGTCGGGTCATAGAGCTGAAGGAACTGAGTTAGGCCTGAGAATTACTCCAAAAACAAGTTGTGTAATAACCCACAAGGTCACAAATGAACCCAGGCTGACTTCTAAGCAACTTAAAGGCCTCTCTCACAATGGCTAGTGTTAATGTTCATAAGTCCACCGTTAGTAGAGTGCTGAACAACAATGGTGTGCATTGCAATGAGAATGCACACTGTTCTCAAAAAAGAACTCTGCTGTCCATCTGCAGTTTGCTAAACTTATTACATGGACAATCCAGAAGACTGTTAGAAACACTTTTGAGAACAGATGAGCCTAAAACAGAACTTGAATAAGAAGTGTTATGCCTGGAGAAAAGTAAAGACTGCATTCCAGTGTAGGAATGTTGTACCATGTCTGTAAAACATGGTGGTGATGGTGTCATGGTTTGGGCCTGTTTTGCTGCATCTGGGCCTGGATGTCTTTGCATCATTAATGAAACAATTAATTCCTAATTATACCAGCAAATATTAAAGCAAAATGTCAGGACATCTGGGCTTCCCGTGACTATGCATTTATTTATTTTTAAACCAATTGTATGTATGCTTTTATTTTGTTTGTCAGATTTATTTATTTGCTTGTCGTTTATTTATTTTGCCACTTTGTGTGCTTTGCGTCTGAAACATAATGCTATTGTCCCACAAAAAAACCCCAAAAAGTCTCTTTAAATTCTTTAAAAGTTTTTTTTTTTTAACTGTACTTATACAAACTGAACATAAGAAGTGGTGTCTTAAATGTTAACACTTATTTTAAATTTCATTTTTTAGCAAAAGAGGCTTTTGAGAAAAGCTACGCCCCTATAATCATAGACAACACCAACATGCAGTGTTGGGAGATGAAGCCGTATGTTGCCCTGGTAAGCCATTCTAATCTTTCAGTCTACACAATCAATGTATATTTTTTTTCTGCTAGCAAAACTTTTTTCAGTGCTGGGCTTGTCTGTGACTGTGAGAGTCTGGAAGCGAGTGTGTGTTAATCCTGTGTGCTGTATTACGGATACATTTATAATTTTCCATATACGGTACATGATGCTTTATGGATACCTTGTAAAGCAATTTGCATCAAATCGTAATACTTAATTGACACTACGATGTTTAATAACGTGCTATAAGGCATTCTCAGGTATGCTTACTACATCGGAAGTTGGTGCATGTTTATGAAAGCCTTTGATTGAGGCTAACAACATGGTCTTTTAATGAACATATTTTTGAGAATATGTCCAAAAAGACTATGGCACAGTGTTATTTTTGTTGTAAAATGTATATACATACATTGAAAGAAACTTCACAAACACTAGCATGCATTTACATTTATGCCATTTAGCTGACGCTCTTATCCAGAGCGTTATCCAGAGCGACTTACAAGATCATTCATATTACAGGTAGGCCAATGTAGTGTCAGGAGTCTTGCCCAAGGACTCTTATTGGTGCAGCACAGCATAGTTACCCTGACCCGGGAATCGAACCCCCATCTCCCACATGGGGCGGTAGCTCCCTGGAGGTTAGTGGTGTTATCCGCTGAGCCACACCAACTACAGTACAGCATAGTTATAGCATAGTTATTAGCACCTCCACATATAGTATGTTGTACACCCTCCCTTAAAAACAGTACAGTGTTCTCTTATAATGCTGGGTGAGGCAGGGAAATACATTGGCTTAACTTTCTGGTAGGGGTCATCTAGAGTTTGATCTAGGGTCTTGGGCTTTTTGATGCAGTCCACAATTCCATTTAATCTCAATAAGATCCTCAAGGACCTGCAAGACGAGCAGCCCCATCTCGATACGCTTCAAAGAGGACATTGATTTCTTAATGTTTCTTCCCAATGTTGAAACTTATTGGATAGGTTTGATATCACAAGACATGCGAATGATTCAGGTTTCACACTTGGCCATGCATATGACGTAAGCAAGGACGACCCTTATCGCTGTACCTGACTGGCTATATAAGGTCGTCCTGTTGCACATGCTTTTTATTCTGACTGGTGCTGTTGTGTTGGTAGCATCCCTTGCGAGTGAGGTATGCCTCGGAAAAGTTGGAAGAGTTCTAGAGGGGTTGCAACAGAGGTCTCCGGGAAGCAGAACGGTCTTATTGGCATATTGTGCGCCATACTGGTAATCCGGATACTACTATAGCATGCCATTGGTGGCAGTGGATAGAACAAGGAGTGCTTCAGCGACATGAAGGATCTGGGAGACTTACCACAGAGAGAGGGAGAACCAACAAATTGTCCAACATGCGCAGAGTGACCCAACAGTCACAACTGCGGACATTCAGCGAGCAGTGATACCCTCCATGCGTCATCCCATTAGTGCCAGCACCATTGGCAGAGGGCTGGATGACGCAGGAGTACATGCACACAGACCGTTACGACAACTGCCCTTAACACCACGTCAAGGTTGCCAAAGACTGCAATGGTGTTGTGCCAGACTGTCATGAAGTGACTCAGAATGGCAGCAGGTCATCTTCAGAGTCCCATTGTTGTCTTGGTGGAGACCACCAACGAATCCATGTGTAAAGCATCTTTTTCAGCATCACATGTCCAGAAGGCCAGGTGTAACTCCATCTCCACCCCTACCGCAAACCTGCAGGAACTGTGTGAGAATTTTCAAGCTCCATGGGATGGATTATCACAGGACACCATTAGGAGCTTCTACAACTCTATGACGAGACGTATGCGTGTTGCGTTAGCAAACATAGTGGCCTGGCGCCATACTAAGAGAGACTACTTCTGTATGTGTAGTTCAATAAATATTGCCCATAGCAGTCTAAATTTTTTTTCATCAATTACTGTTTTTGGTAACATTTATCTTCCTTCCGAAAAAGCATTGCAATCTGACACTTCCTTCTGAGTGCAACTGTTATTTTGATGATGAGCGTATGCGTCCAGTTAACATAGTGTCCAGAGTGACCAGTGAAGCTACATGTGTCTGCTGTGTTTTTGTATGTAATGTTCATAATGTTAAAATAGTGGCAAATCTTTTCTGCATATACCACTTGGCTGTATTTTTTAGATCCTGAAGAATATGTTTAGGTATCTGGGAACAACTTTTAGTGACATTAAATGTTTTGGAAGTCTGGGTTCTTTCATCACTGTTGTCATTTCAAGTTTGAGTTCAGTTTGAATGCAGAACATGATGCAGAAATTTTGAAAAACAACTGATTATTAATGCCTACGGTATTCTGACAGTATGACACCATGAAATGTTGGTGCCCAAATCCATATATCTATTATTACTTTACAGCAATTAGTTAGGTGTATCACTGTATGGTATTGTGTATGGTATATTAACACATTACCATTACCATTAAAGGTATACATTATGTATACAAGATTTTAAAACGGGTTTCCCAAGATTTTATTGTGCTGCTATAGAGATCTTGTAGACATGGTTCATGTTGCCATTTGAGTTCAAATGAATCATACTGCCTTCCTGGCAATGCTAGTAAATTTTCAATTTTAAAGACATTAAATGCATTTTTAATACATGGCATGAAGCATTTTCATGAGCATTCTAAAAAAGAAGGGCTGTAAAATTCTTAAAGTAGTTTTTATTGAACAAATGAAATCAGGAAAAACATTTTTAGATGTTTACCAGCACACAAGTTCAGTATTGTTCCCTTTTAGTTACGGCATCTGAATAACATTATGCAAGTGGTTTTTAATGGAACGCTTCGGCCAACTGCACTGACCCTTGTTCCACCTGTTTTGTTCTCAGGCACTGAAGTACAAGTATAGAGTGCTGTTCCGTGAGCCAGACACGTGGTGGAAAACTAAACCCAGGGAGCTGGAGAAGTATGGCAGATGCAATCACACAAAAATATGCTAATTGATCAGATGCTGCCAATCAGTGATATGTTTATAGATTTGCAATAATGTCGATGTTTTCAGTAACATAGAACCGGTATGGTTATATAATGGTATAAATATTCATGAAGTTATTAGAAGGCTTTAAAACAAAAGGAAGAAGTTTGAGATGTGGCCAGAATGGCAGAAACCGAGCTGTTGATGATTCTAAAGTAATTGCAAAGTCTGTATTTCAGAAAAAGTCGTCACATCTGAAAGCTAATAACGTCATAGATTATAACTGTATGTTATTTATAAGTTTTATTTATTTATAAGTAAATTCCTGTTGTTGCCAAATTACTTCAAATATCGAACATCAAAAAATGTGTTTTGTTTAGTTGAGAGCATTTAAATCTGCATTTGTATGTAGAATACCAAAAAAATATTAACATGAAAGGTTTAACATGAATCCACTTTTGTTGGATTGATCTTCTACTTCTGCAATCATCACTAACTTTGCAGCAAATTTAAATGAATTTACATAAAACGTTTCCTCTATCAAGCTGCGTAGTCACTTGCTTAGTCCAGTCTCATTGTGTTATACTGACTTTGAATTGGTCCAGGACTGGAAGCTGCAAAGAAACTTCTTTAGCATAAAACATTAAAATACAAATAATGCACCTTACTAATTAAAACAAATCATGTCAGTATGATATGCACACCATATTAACACATAATATTAACATACATTTACTCCCAAAAAATGGTCACTTCTCCCACATACCATCTTGCACATTTGAGCAAATTATATTAAAACCTTAAGGTCACACAATTCCCATTTTTCAGAGTCTGTTAATCTGCTTATATCACGCTTAGCTATTTAACTAGCTTCATGCAGGAACGTATAGCTCTTCTCGAGTGGATAACCTTTACAAAGGACAAAAACAAGTGTTTTGGTGGTCTGTTGTTTCAAAAGGGTTTATGCAGATAAGCAGAACAAAATTCTATAGATGAGCAGTAATATGTGATCCGAAAGAGACCACATAAGAGCCATTCCATCCTGTAAATTATAATGGCATGATAACAAAGCTAATTTTGCCTAATTCTCTTTTTCTAGACGCACTAAACATGGAGTAACGAGGGAGAAGATTCGCCGTATGCTGGAGCACCAAGACCGTTATGTATCTGTTCAGAATATTATGGCTTCCGTGCCCAAAGCCACGGCTGTGTTTGGCGTGGATATGGATGTATCACAAACAAACCCAATGCAGTGAGTGCATTCACATATGCATGAAATATGTTTTAATATAGCAATATTGTGCAGATGCAGTAAAGTTTGTAAGTGTATGAACAAGTGTATGCCCCATCAATTGAACAAACTGTACAAGAATCACATCCTTTCGATGCATAGATGCCCCATTACAGGGCATTTATAAGTATCTGGACAATTGCTTGCTCAGATCCTCTCAGTGAACGGTCCGTTCGCAGTAATGATAGATAATGACTGTGTCACTGACAAACAAGACACAAAGATCAAATCCGAGCTAAAAAGGCTTGTAAATTTCACATTACAGTCGAAACAAAAGGTTTAGAGTTGTGGCGGAAGCGTGTAGGCCTGTGTCAGTAACATACAGTGGTGGACGAAGTACACAAACCATTTACTTTAAAACAAAGATACCTGGAGTGTAATATTACTCCAGTAAAAGGAAAAGTCCTCCTTTTAGACCTCCACTTGAGTAAAAGTAGAAAAGTATTTGCCTTCAGATGGCATCGTAAAGTACAGTAAAAAATAAAAAGCATGATTTATTATTGCTCTTATGTACTACTGTAATTTTTGTAATAAGTGTCTTGCTCAATCAACTGATTAAAAAGACTCTAGTGTCATTCTTGGTACAGCTGTATTTTAATAGAAAGTCATTAATTAGTCTGACACTGATGTTTGTTTATTACAATTATCATACGCACCAAACACTGAAGGCAAACAATTTCCATTGGGTAGAACCCAGCTCTGTCCAACAGGTCAAAACAAGCTCAAAACAAAGTGCGAGCTGTTCTCTGATTGGTGGGCGCTTCTTTTGTTTCATGGTACGTTTTTATGCACACAAAATCCAAAAGGATGACAGATATTTCATCATGTAATGGTGTCAAAAGTAAGATATTAGAAATACTGAAATACTTCAGTAAAGTACAGATACATGGGGGAAAAAATACTTAAGTACAGTAACCAATTACATTTACTTTGATGTTGTCCACCGTTACCAACAGAGTCATGTCATTTGAATGATAACCGTGTTTAATAACAGTACATGGTAACATTGATGTTTTTTTTTTTTCTTATTTGGTTACATTTTTTTGGTCTAGTAATTTTATTTATCACTTACATCTAAGTGATTATGGAGTCACATACAGGGATAGCATCCAAGTTGATGCCTCAAAAATTAATCTAGTAAGAAAAAAAAAATTAGTTGAGAAAGAACAGAATTTGCGAATGTTACACAATCTTCGCAGGTCAAGAGTTTGTGACTGCTTAGCTTAAAATGATTTCTATTAGTGTAAGACTATTCGAAATGACCTATTTTGCCTCCTGCAGGAGACACAGAGTTTTTCCCAAGTTCCAAAGTTTTCTTTTTCTGATATTTGAAACCTAATGCTGTGGTCTAAGGAGTGTCCTAAAATGCACCATAGCACACATAGTTTTTTGTATAGGCATGATATCTGCCTACAGCAACAAGCAGTTTTAACCAGTCCATTTCTTTTCTTTCTAAAATGATCTCATCTATACTACGTACAGAAAACGTACAGGGAACGCTAGTGTCTTACTATGGTTTGCATTAAATAAATCACTTAATGAATGAGTTGTCACAGTGGTAACTGGGATTGTGGCCTGTGTCGAAACAGGTGCAGATTCTAGGCCAATATATTAAAGACTACTCTATCAAAAAATCTGCCAAGTCATGGATGATAACGTAAAATAAATCAATCAGAGACATTTTTTTTTGCATTGTTAAGAAGTCAGATGATACAAATGATCAGGCAGACAACAGATGCTTGACCACATCATGCCCAACATGGAAAACCTCAAACCAGTAACCAGAATTAGTCCTGAGATAATGTTTTATGGGCAGTTGAGGTGAAGCTTAACATGTAATGAAAAGAGAAAAGTGTAAAGGCATGGTAATGTCTGAGCCTTTACTGGCTCACTTGCCTTTATTGGTAGTACGACTGTCAATGGCAACAGCATTTCACTAATTTGCTGAAGGACAAAAACGTACTAAATACTGCTACTACAGACCTGGTTGAAGCTGAATATTATGAATCTGCAGACAGTTGTAAGTTGCAAAATAATATATATACCGTTTTGTTTCAAAAAAATGTTTTTTTTGGAATCTGTCCAATTACTTATGTTCTCCTCAAACTTGAAAAGTAAAAAAAAAAAAAAACAGACTCTGATTTCCCGTATGGTTTGCCAATATAAATATATCCTATATCCTCAAAATGAAAAACCTGACGTTCTCCACTTTTACCTTAATAGTTACCTTAATAAAACTTTTTTTAATAGTCTTTGCTGTAGAACTGCTGCTGTAGAACATTACTTACAGACCGCACCATATACATAGATCTGTTTCTCTTTTGTCTCTCTTCATAGACCATTTACTCACTCTTTCTTCTTACAGGCAGTCGCCATCTCTTGGCCTAAGCCGTCCTGACCTAGTGGGTGACTCTGGGTTTGGTAAACCTGGTGGCCACCTGTCCTCCTCTCTACCTGATGTTTCCTCAGTTGGTCAAAAATGTAGCCTCAGCTCAGCAGGAATGGGTGCTACAGAAGGGGAGATTAGATCACACAGTTCCAAAGACTCTGTGTCCTCCCAGGAGAACGTTATGGAACGAATTGGAACACCGGAGTCTGAGTTGCTAGATGGAGCGGACTTGGACTGGGAACTGGATGCTTGTGTTCAACTTTCCAAGAACACTGACCCCAACGTAAATGAAGGCCCTGACATGTTGGAAGAGAAGGTCCTGGAACAACCTGTGCCGTTTTCAGAATCAATTGGTCAGCGGGTAAGGAGAGAGAGACAACGTAACAGATTTACAGATGGAGTCAACTCCAGTCAGCCTCAGAATTCTGAACTTGGTGACACCACTGTGGGGAAAGCCAGTCAGGTGGAGACTCCTGAGGACGAAGATCCTGTTGGATTGAAACCAGAACTGCTGAATTTTTTGGGAGATTGGCCTTCTGAAAGCCTCGATAAGCGCGGGCAAAGAAGCCGAAAGTCAGCCACTCGGACATCAAAACACCAAGATGAGGAAACATCAAGCATCGTAAAAGAAAGCAGTATCCCTGATAATGGATCGGCAGAGCGTTCCGATTGTGACGGGATAAATAAAACAGAGATCCAAAAGCTCGTAGACCTTCTTCAAGGAGATGACAGCCACCTTTCCCAAGAAGCAGCTAAGGAGTCCCCGTCTTTGTCTAGGGATGAGCAGAACTCGGGCTTGGGGACTGAAGGCCAGATGCCTGACTGTGTTCTTCAGTGGAAGTTTGGAATATCAACTGATCCAGGGCAAGAAAACCCTCAACCTCAAAGCCCATCCAAAGAACTTCTGTTAGAAAAGGAGACACAGACTACAGCAAATCTAACAGTTGTCGAAACAGTGGATTCAGAGGTCATAGATACACCATGCCTTACCGCTGACACAGCTCAAAGTTTGGGAGGTGAGGCAGATCATCATACTGAAGTCAGCCAAGAGAAACGAAAAGGGCCTAGTCGTAGGGCAGGAAAATCCTGCAGACTGGCGCTTACATTCACCAACCAAAGCCCGTCCTCAGCCTGCCTACAATCGGGGTCTCCAAATGCTTCACCACAGATACCCGAGCAGATGCTGCCTTCACCTCAGCCAGAAGCTCATTTAACAGCAAGCCTCTGTGCCTCAGTGCAATCGGACCCTCAGGACTTTTCTCTGCTGTGGAGAATTAACCAGCAGCAATGTTCTGAGCCCAAGCCAGGCGGCTCTACCAGGGGCATTGTTATTTTGGAGGGCAACCCTTTGCGATTTGTCCCTACAACAAATAGAGAGACGACATCTGTTCAGCAGCATGGGGTGCCATACCGTGTTTGCCACGAGAAAGGTTCCCAGGTGGAGGAGAGTGACCTGTCAGAATTGCCTTTGAAACAGCACAGTCTGGAGATACTCAGCCGCCATTTTAAGCACATCCCCATGGAGACCTTAGAGGACCTGTATGAAAAGTGTAATCAGGACATGGACTGGGCTACCAACTTGCTTCTGGATTCGGGTGAAAAGCTTTACAGGGATGAAGATGAGGATGCGGAAGATGATTTGAGTCAGGTTCCTAAAAAAGAACCTGGTGATTCTCAGGTGACTGGGCGTTTGCCCGAGCTGAAGGTGGAGTCCAGGGTAGATGTAATGATGGAACAGGCTGGCAGTGAGTTCTCTGATCCACAGATTATAGCGCCAGGCACCAATTATGACTGCAGTTCAGCTATGAGCACAGATGCTGGAGAACCTGAGGGCAGTGTAGAAGTTGACCAAAGTGAACTAGTCCAGGCTTCAGAGGATGGTGGAGGACCAGATGAAGGTGCTACAGTTGAAGAACTTGTGTGTCTACCTGTATCTTCCAGTGCAGGACAGTTCAGAACACAACAGGATCCTACCATCTCTAATTCCACAGAGTCTGAGACAGAAGGTCAACAGGCCCCACAACAAGAACTGCTATCAGTCTTACAAAGAGAGATGTTTGATCAGTATATTGACGAGGGGTGGAATGAAGTAAGACGAGAAAGCCAAGAAGACGATAAGGAGACAAAAGAAGAATTAGATTTCATAACTCGGGCATTCTTGGCCCAGCTTGAAGACGTGGAAAGCAAGGAGGAGGAAGAGAGGAAAGAAGGAAGAGGCCAGGGGAAAAATGGACCTATGGACATTAAAATGCTAGAGCTGAAATTACCCACAGAGCTCGCCTTGCAGCTGACTGAGCTGTTTGGACCTGTAGGGATCTCCCCAGGTAAGCAGCCCAAACTGTACCCCAAGCAGTAGTATCTAAAACAAGTTCTAGTTGTTTCTAGAACCAGAGGTCTTCAAATCCAGACCTCAAGTCCAGTTTCAGGTCCTGTATTTTTGTATACACCGGTAGGTAGGGAAACTGTTGATGGTACTGATTAACCACATGGGGTCATATCTACCAGTGAGTACAAAATCCAGGATTGGAAACTGGATTTACAGTCTGATATTTAAGACTTCTGTTTTAGGGGTCCTATGAGTGGACTTTGGTACAGAGGAGACATGGAATTTTTTTGTCATGCGTTATATGTAGCATATAGTGATTATTTAAAAAAAAATTTTTTTAAAGCATTTATACATACATACATACAGTACATTAGAACATTAATTGTCTAAAAGGTTGTCTTTGTTGTTTATCAGCTTAAGAATCTCAGAATAAAGATATTAACCATGAAACAGAGAGTATTAAATAAGATAGCACTTCAAACTAAATATAGCTTTATTTTGAATGATTTGTGGTCTTTGTTTCTATGGCTACAGGTGAGTTTTCCCCAGAAGACTGCTCAGTGCTTATGGACCTTAACTTGGCCAAACTGCTCCACCAGAAATGGAAGGAAACCATCCAGGTGGATTAATACATCTGCTGATCTGTTTGCTTTAATGTCTTCTGGTTTACAGTGTACTGTACATTTGTGAATACGTCCAATAATTTAGAAAAATAAAGCAGTTACATTCAAGGATTACAAAAAAAAAAGTTTTTAAATACAAAAAAGGGTAAAATGCCTAAAATGACTATACTGCTACTTTATCTCTTCAATTGCTATTCACGTTTTACAGTTAAATAGTTCCTCTGACTATATACATGGCAGGGAGCGATGTAGGGGGACGGAAGGGAAAAACATTGTACAGCAGTTTGCAACCCATTTCGACCAGGAAGTCACAAATGTATTAATTTGCAGATAGAGTGAAACCATAGTTTTTTCCATGATATATATTCTATTTATGCCAGTCTATTCAGGAGGTTTGTGAAGATATTTATTTATTTATTTATTTATTGGTTAAATAAATAGGTGTTTATCTCACTCTTTTCGATGAAATTAGGAATTTCCCAAGTATAATACATACAACTGAAAGGCATTTCAGGATTAAATATACACCCACCAGCCACTTCATTAGGAACACATTCTCTTATCAACAGTCATTGTCCATTTTATCAGCTCCACTCACCAGAAAGCTACATTTCGTAGTTCTGTAATTACAGGCTGTAGATCTGTACATCTCATTTACTACATGCTTTGTTGCTTTGTTAGCTTTTTCTCCCTGGTCTTCAACAGTCAGGACCCCTACAGAACCACCACAGAGCAGATATTATTGGGGCAGTGGATCATTCTCAGCATTGCAGTGACACTGGTGTGGTGGTGGTGTGAAGCCTGGTGAGGTGTACCTAATGAAGTGACTGGTTGGCGTAGAAGTGTTGCTTTCTATGGAGTATTTCTGTAGGGAACCATGATTGCATCATACATTTTTTATTTATTTATTTATATTTTTTTAACAGGAGAGGCATAGACAAGCTGCTCTGTCATATCATCTACTACAAGAGAGTAAGTTTACACATGTACAAGCATTTCTGGACAGACGGTTTCCTTTCTCTGTCATGTTCTGTGGCTCCTTTCCCGAGCAAATGTTGCAGGACATTAACAGGATTTCTTGCCTTTCACTCCCTCGTTTTTGGCCTGCATGCTTACCCAGGTTCTGTCCACTGGGGTGAATCAGAACCCGACCTGGCTGAACAGAGAGACTTAGCTGCTCACTTTCTGATTGGATCAGATGGCTTTTCTTCACTCAGCAGCCAGTCAGGCTTTCAAGAAGGTTTTCCATTTATGGACCATTGGAATGCGTCCCGTCCACCAGTGTCTCTCAGGAACATCATGATCGAGGAGCAGGTGATGCAAGAGAGCTTGGAGAAGGTAACACACACATACACAATCATATAAAACTACCCACAATACATAAACAATGTAAAATAAGCTCAGCACACAAAACATTAATCACCTGTGGCCAAAACATACCTGGTAGCGTGTAATACCTTCACGAGCACGAATAACAACTGCAATTAAGTTGCTGGATGTAGGCAAACATCAATGTTCAGCCACTGTTGCATCAAAGAATTGTGCACTTCAGACTGGGATTTTTGCCACTGCTGGTAGACCTGCAGATTCAGCTACTTCCTTTTTGCCCATCATTAACATCTGCTTTGTGACCGATTTTTTTTTTTTTCCTCCAAACGAGACATTTACTGCACTGTACCACCTCTTCTCAATCTATGAATTCTGTCGCACACCCAACAGCTAGCCCGATCGCCCTTGTGCAACATCACCAGCAGGTGCCTGAAGTCACTACCACCTTAAACGCGTGCCTCTTTTTTTTTTTTTTTTTTTGTCCGGTGCTTCTAATTTGTGGTAATTTGGCTTTACTGCCTTGTAACTGTTCTGAACCTTAGCCACAGTACAAAACTGTTAGGGGGTTGTTTTTGTGTAGTCTAGGCTGAGCCGACGGGATTGGGACAAGAAAGATGGAGCAGCCATGCTGAAGGAGAAACAACTCTTCACTCTCTTTCCTACCATCGATAGACACTTCCTCAGGGATATCTTCAGAGACCACAAGTAAGGGAAGGGGAGAAATAAAAATAGCAATTGTAGACATGGATAAAATAGTATTAATATGTGTTTATCTATTTTTATGCTGGTTGTCATGGGGTAGTGTAAACAATGTAGACATGTGCTGATGTGTGACAATGAGGGATACTACCATATTCAACACATACAGTATTGCTTTGGTGAAACTCCACAGTTTCACCACATATTATTTTTAGACATTTAGGCATTTGGAACGCTGACACGTTGTGATCCATTGCTTCATTTGTTGTTTGTATGTTGTCAGAAAGACAGGATACCTTACAGGTTCAAAGTGGGATTGTTATAGTTTCACCTTTTTTTTAAAATACAATGAGATGTGGTTTTTTTTTTTTTTTTTAAACACTGATTTGCAATGCATTTTCTCCTTCCGTATAAGAGATTTGGATCCCTAAGTCATTGGTTAACCTTTCTCATTCGTCACAAATCTAACAAGCTTTTTCTGTAGTTCAGCCCATTTTGACAGGTTTGAACATTCCACCTATACTCGGAAGCCACGGTCTGGCAAACAGCGTGGATCTCTACTCGCTTTCAGATGAACCCTGGTTCCATTCACTGCCAGCGGCGATGCGTTTTTGTAACAATCTTCACCAAAAACGGAATTCGACATCAAAGCGTGCTTTTCTGCTTCTTGTAGCGCCATGAACACATGAACCTGGTTTCGTGAAAACTATCTAAACGATCATGAAGCGTATGCCTCGTAAACTTTATTATTATTACTTTGACTGTGATACATATAGCCCCAAAATGTCTCTCTCTCTTTTTTTTTTTTTCTTCGTGCGGAGTAGGTAGATTTTATTTGGCTTAATCAGTGCCCAGTGTCAGTCACAGAGCTCCTGTATCCCTGCAGAATTTCTGACTCGTATAATTTGGTGTATATTAGCTGTTCCAGCATGAAACCAACAAAACCAAATGAAAAAGATGCAATGTCACAAACTTTGGTTTAGACTTCAGCACCAAACTGCAATAACAGCCTCAGTCTAGTTTAGCCATGAGTCCCTCCTTCTCCAAAACACTTAACTAAACTTTTTTGGTTTCTTGCATTTTTTATTTTTTTTCACAGGGGGCGAGAGGTTTATAGTATAGTGTATATAGTAGAGTAAATGTAATTTGTTACTTGGCCACCTCTGAATGTAACCTTTTAAGAAAATCTCTCACTGATATATGAGGGAATGTCTCTCTTTGAAAGGCTTCACACCATAACTATGCTTATGTACAGTTACTCCCTGGAGCAGACAGAGCAGTTTCTGCACACACTATTGGATGATGGACCTGTCAAAACCGTAGTGGCTACTGAAGCTCCCCCTGAACGTAATGAGATGCATAGAGTGCCAAGTAAAGAGAGGGTGAGGAAACAAATGCACACAAACACACACACACACACACACACACACACACACACACACACACACACACACACACACACACACACACACTCTTTATGGCCTTTTTACTCTCTGCTGAGGAGACTTCTGGTTCAACTTTTAGAAAACTGTAGCATGAATGGTAATTTCTCCACCCTAATGCTGTGTTTACGTTAGGACAGTCAGTGGCAGACATGGATATTCCTTAGCTTGGTTCTGTGGAACAAATTAAATGTTTTCTGTCAGCTATGCATTATAGAATGAACCGGAAGGTTATTTAATTTGTTTTTTTAATTATTATTGTTTTTTATTTTGTTTTTGTGATGGCCAACATTTAATGAATTTATAATCCACCTAGGCAGCATTGCTGCATGCTACCATCTCAACATGTACATGTAAAATTGAATACATTTTTTTTATATTTCTTTAATATCAAAAATGGTCAGCAGCGCTTAGAAAGATACTGCTCCACTAAAATTGTGTGTGGGGGGGGGGGGCACTGTTATGGGACACTTTTGAACCCAAACAAAATGTGTTTTGGGTTTTTATTTTTATGGTGCACGTATAGTTTTAGAATATTAATTCCGGGCACATTCAGGACGTGAAATAGTTCCTGTTGTGTGTTTGCAGAAGCAGAAACAGAAGAGCACTGAAGCAGAAGTAGCACAGTTCCAGGATACAGAAGATCCCGAATATGAAGACTTCCGTACAGAAGCCATGCTTCAGAGACGACGGCAGCAGGAATGCTTTGATAAGGCTGCTGAGGCATACAGACAGGGACGCAAAGATGTGGCCAGCTTCTACGCTCAACAGGTCTTTCATACTCGGCCACATAAAGAGGCACAAATGTAAATACAGATGTTAAAGGAGAGATTTTAAGTTGTCCGTGTGCGTCTAGGGACACTTGCATGGGAAGAAGATGAAGGAAGCGAATCATCGTGCGGCAGTGCAAATATTTGAGCGTGTGAACGCTACGCTTCTGCCGCAGAATATTCTGGATCTCCACGGACTACATGTCGATGAAGCCCTGCACCACCTGCAGCTAGTCCTTGCTGATAAAACATGTGGTGAGTGGGGTTCCTTTTGTTTGAGCTGATTGGCTTAATGTGCCATGTTATTGTGTTTGTTATTATGGTGCAATATTAGCCTTGTGTTCAGTCGTTCCACCATTCCTGAAGGCTGCTGATGATATATGCTATGAAATCTTAATTCCCAACATCTTGTCTGGGCAGTGAAGTGCATTCCCTTAGTCTGACTTGACTGGTAAAAGCAGGGCCCAAACTGCAGAACACTCTCAGAGGACACCTTACCTGTTGCTGTGTGCGTTCAAACTGGAAACGCCATCTCCATGTCCCATGAAGTTAGATCCTGGTGTCCATCTGGCCAGACTCACATTCAAAACCCACACATCCCTCCCTTCATTAGCATCTGGATGGGGGCCTATGGAGTGTGCATGATGACCTTGGAGAAGCAAAATGCAGAACTGCCCAGTGTACTGCTAGCAGGTGCCGAGTGCAGGTGTTATATGCTTGCCCCACAGCGGACATAACCTGCGATGCATACGCCACAGGTTGTAGTACTCCATAGTGCTCTTGCAGTAACACAACGAACAGAGCATTATCTGTGGCTGCTGTATCCAGAATACACAGCAGATCATGTGTTGGGCTGTTTAAAGCTGGAACAGTGCACACAGGCCTTATGAGTTACAAAAGCTGAGAAGACCTCTTGGGAGTAAACCACCTCCATCATCATTCCTGGCCAGGTTTCGACAAACCATACAGAGGTTGAATGTGTTGCACGCTCTCCTACTTTATTAATGTTGCTTACCACGCTTATCCACCACCACCTTAGTTATACTGCACCACGCCATCGTCCCTTCATATGTTAATGCTGATAAAGCCTGTCAGATCATTTTTTTACAGTGATGGTGGTGAACAATGAGAGCTGAAAGTGTTGCTGCTTATTAGGAAGCATAAGGTTTGAGTGCTCCTCTAAAGCGTTTGGGAAATTTTACAGAGTGAAACTGAGTAGCGGCGAGGCTCTGAAAAACAGAAGGGGGTGCCTTTACACTTTATCTTCTTTTTGACCTTACATCGGCAACGCCAGCTGTATCTGGACCTGTCGCCAAATCCTGTAGTGTGAAAAGTGTCGTGGCTGGCAGTGAGTTCCAAGATGAGTTACAGCCAACGAGAGTGCAAGACACAGGGTAATGAAGGAAGTTGCGGGAGGAGTTGTACAATATCAACCAAATTCTTGCACAAACAACTCTACTCTTGAAAAATAATTATTGTCTCACGATTGGCACTGCCCAATCCCTGTCTGACTTCTAACAAAATGTTTATAGAATAAAGGCTACTTATAAAGTTATGCTCATGATTGAAAAGGAACCCCATGCCATCCAGTGGTTTTCCAAAAATCAGTTGAAAAATCAAAATGTAACAGGACCAGAACAACTTTAGTAGCACGCAGGTACAGGTGCTGCTGTGAATAACTTCCACTGAGCAAAATATTCCAAAACCTGTCTTGCTGGATATGAAAGTGTTAGCATTTAAAGAGGACAGAAAATAGATAAAAAATAAATACATGGCTGTCTAATGCTAGTTCATTTTTACTCAATAATAAATAATATTCTAAACCACAATTATTGGATGTTTTGTTAAAAAACAAACGTCTGTGTTAAAAAAAATTTTTTTAAAAAGGTGAGTAAAATTTTGATTAAGAAAATGACACACATTCTGTTAGCATTGACACGTCACTGACATTTCAGTAGCCTAAGGTTTCCAGAAAATAACATATGGCGTGTGTGACTGTCTCATGTAAATACTTTGTAATTGACCTAAAATACCAATAACTAATAGACACAATTGCACAAGGGTTGTAAGAATTCATGCAGACCTGGTTGTAGTTTAAACGGGTTGAGAGAATTTCCAAGCACAGACAAAAAAGATTTGGGTGACTATTGACTTGTAGTGTTAGCGAGCACCGTTGGCCTTTTCCCTCCAGCATGAAATAAGAAAGCAAAATTTAGGCTCCAAATGTTTTGGTAAGTGAAACTGTAAATTGGATTTAAAGTTACTTTAACAAGTTTCTTTTTTGGCGGAAGAATGATGAATCCTTGCTTTGCACGGGAAAGCAGTTCTTGTGCAGTGTTTTGCCGAACAGTGGAGTTCTGGGACAGCGGAGCTTTGAAGTTTGTGACAGTGCTGTTTATGTGCTACTAAGGGTGTGCTGATTTTATCAGCATGGTGAGCTTGTATATCACTTCCTGTTTCCTGTCAGAATGGAAGCAGGGCTTGTGCCGTCCCCAGCTGTCAGTCATCACAGGAAGAGGAAATCACAGTCAAGGGGGCGTTGCTCGAGTCAGGCCTGCCGTTTTGGACTACCTCAAGAGCCAACATTACAGGTACACAGAGATGCACATACACGTGCCAAAGCTGCGTGCTTGAAGTGATGATTCAGTCACGTTTCCACACTTGTCCCTTTACCCCAAATGTAGCCCATCAGACAAGACACTTTGGTGCTTCTTTAATCTTCCACTGAGGCTGTGGGGCTAATGTAGCGAACAAGTAATGGAAGCTTGTAGCCACCCAAACTGAATAATTCATCACTCACTTGCTTCTGGACACAGTAATGTAATCTCAAATAGACTTGCTATTGTGTTTTTTGGCACTGTAGGAAACACGGTTTTGTAGAAAAATGGCCTATATAAATAAAAAATTTAAATCTATAGGCTTTTATAAAATTCTGGTTTCATGGTGGCTGTTGTTAGCTATTCAATGTATTTTTCTCTCTCTCTCTCTCTCAGGTGTTCAGAGCCTAAACCCGGTTTGATCTTAGTCACATTGCATTGAGCCAGTCGTCGGAATGCTGCTGTGAAACATTGTCTTGCTCTTCTTTCCATCTTCCTGTTGCACAATCTCCTCTCTGATTTACACTTTTGCTGGCCACCAGTGTCTCTCTACCTCTCCCTCTCTCTCCCTCTCTATACTCTGTTTAGAATGTCCGTTAATCCACTTGCACATGTATCTAAAGAGTATTTATGATCATCGAGTGCTTAGGCACATGCCGACACAGGTGTCACGTTCTTCCGTCTGTACATAGTGCCTTTGTGTATTGTGATAGAATGGTTATCTAGAGTGTATTCAGAGTACTTCATCTTGACATCTTCATGTTTAGTTTTGACTGTACGCATGGTTTGATCCGAATGGTGTATTTAAAGTATGAGATCCTTGTATATTTTGAATACATATTTAAGGTTGATTATATCATTGCTAAATGTTAATTCACAGTTATGCAAATGGGAGGGGAAAAAAAGTATTTCCAGATTTTACCTGAGACTGATCGGGTACTTTTATATTTTTATATAAGAGGCAGAGCGACAGAGTAACACACAGATATATATAATTATACACTGAGCACTGCAGTTCAACAGAACTACTTGTGGACCAAGTTTGCAAAAGGTGTGATCAGTATAATCACTTGTTTGATTTTAATCTTATTTCTTTTTGCCACAGTTTGTTTTAAAGACAAGCACGATGATATTTTTTTTATTTACATGTACTGACAGCTGTTTACCGTGCTCATTTCTGTGTATTAAAGCAGAGGTATTCAACACCTGTAGAATCTACCAGAGAAAACACTAAACTGTGGAGTGTAGATGCATATTGTGACTGCCCAAAGAAAAACAAGTAACCCCAAAATAGCAACTTTACAGGAGAGGCCAAAAACATTAATGGAAGTCAATGGAACCAGACTCCCCCACGCCCCCCCAAGCAATTTTGTGCCATATCTGTTGGCCCATTCGTCACATAATTTCCGCACAACGTCAGTGGCAGCTGCTGTGTTCAAATGATGCATAAAAGTAAAAATCCACAAAAATGGAGATACATGTTTTTTGGGGTTTTTTTTTGGGACAGCGGCAATAGACTGCGTACTGTTGTCTTAAAGGGGGTAGTCTCAAACACCCTCTGATGTATTCATAAATCTTTGAACAGAATAGCTTCCTGAGGAGGCATTAAAGCTTCACCCGTCTAGTTCCCATTACCACCACTGAACAGTTCTGTGTAATCTGTGAACAATTTGAAGTAGGCACGTTTTCTGTAGAGCACCATTTCACATCATCAATTATGCAGAAGTTATTAATAATATAGAATCATGCAGCAGTTTGGTGGAATAACATATCGAAGCTATGTACTTAAGGGACAAAGGTTTTTCTTGTTTTTCTTGTTATATCTGGGGCCATATTTTTAAACAATCAGCCAGTTTTTCCTCAAAAGTGAAAGGCAAAATCAGAAAGTGCTTAGATGTGTACCCACAACATTTGACATACAAATGAGGGTGGAACAGCAAAATAGTCCCAGCTGACTTACAAGACTACATGCGCTCTGTTCTGTTTTATTGTGTGCCATAACATGGTAGCAATAGCACAAGTGTTGGACAGTACAGTGTTGCTACATGAGCAATTTGCCCCTCATTCTATGCTCTGTGAAAAGCTAGGGTAATTTTTTCTTTTCTAGGTGGTAACATTTTTATTGCATATTAATACACACATGCTACATTTAAGAGTATTAATTTTTTTTGGTTTTTTTGAGGAAAAACAGCTATTTCTTAAGCAAGGACTAATTTAGGATCATTTCTTGCCTTTCATTCACTGGATGGTCAGAAGACAGATCCTGGATCAGTTCTCAAAAGGGGCTTGATTTGGACCCAGAGAAAAAACAACAACCCTGTTTGCACTGACTTATTGGAGGAGACTGTAAATAAAACCTGTAGCTTTTGTGGACGCTTGTTGAAAACAGGGCCTGGATTGAAGGATAAAGACCACTTTGGATTTATGTTATGTAGTTTTAGTATAACTCTGACTGCTGTTATGCTGTTTAAGACTTTAAAATGCCAATTTTTTTTTTTCTAATGCTGTTATTCTAACCTGCTTTCTTAGTCTGTTCTTAACTTTGAGGATCTCGGTACTTGTATTTTTGCAGATGTGTATATTTTCAAATTTAAGATCAGGTTTTGTATGAAATGTGTTGCTTTATTTTTTATCAACAGATGTAATTAAGAGGAAATGTAATTATTAAAGAAAAAAAGTGTGCTACTTTTGGCGGTGTTCAGTCGTGTTTACAACACTTAGAAGAAAGGAGAACCAGATATTTTCATAGGCCTGTACAGGCTAAATACAGGCCTATGAAAATATCTGGTTCTCCTTTTTTCTTTCTTTTTTCATGTCTTCTCTAGTAAAGCTCTGCCGAAAACGTTGGTGGGGGGAAAATATAACTCAGCAGCTTTTGTGACTGATGTTCATTTCAAACTTGCAAAGGTCAAGTTTCTCCATGAGGTAAATAAGAGTAGAATGGCTGAAGAGGAGGAGGATGTTTTCACCACTAGGGGGCGATAGAGGAACGTTTCTGGAGCAAGCAATCATTGCCTCATTCACTATTTGAAAAACTGGCCTATGGTAATGTTGAGACATTTGTATGAAGACCAAATACAGCCACTGTAATACGTTTAACTTTGCTTCTGTCTGGGATCTTCGTCGAATTAAGTTTTTTACTGAGTACACAATTTATTTACCCCAGTTTGTGACCTACGCTGCACCATAGTAGCCACGTCATGTATATTTGGTTATTGGGAAAGGCTTTTTTGTAGGGGTCGGTGGATGCACACTGAAGTATCCATATCTCCAATCCTGGCATATTCTTTGGAGAATTGATACATAACTATAACAGTACCAACAATGTGTTCTTGTGATTTTCTTTCATTCTTCAGTTCACTCTTTTGATTAAGTCAAATGTTTATTTGATACCCCTCAAAAAAAGAATTTAGCTAATTGTATTAAATTAACATGGAGCAGAAGAACATACATTTATGGCCATTATGGCAGGCATATACTTATTGGCCTAAAATGATGTTTTAAATTTTTCTTGAAATGCCCATTATTTTTGGAGGGCCACAGTTTTACAGCAATATGTGCAATGCTAATACCTACAACGTGAGCACCAACTGGTTTATATATTGAAGTGCTTTGTTTTGCACTTACGTTGAGCTTCTCAATAGGTATGAGCCCTGACTTGGGATTGCTAGGTAGTGCATTTATGCTGTATTTAACTGTATTTAGCTGTATTCCTCTTTCTAGGTATTAGCACTGGCCCTTGTTTGGTCAGTGTCTGAGCTCAAGGCCAGTTTTAGACTCTAACCTTCTTGTAGTAGCTAGGAAACATTTTCTGACTGAACACTGAGCACAGTCGTAAGTTGCTCTGGATAAGAGCATCTGCTAAATGCCGTAGATGTAGTGTTTAAGATCTACAAACTTTGGGGGTTTTTTTTGGTCAATATATATACATTCATTTCAAAATTGATGCCTGTAACACATTCCAAAAGAAGTTGGGATAGGAGCGTTTGCCTTTAAGTATAAGTTATGGCCATTAAGTCTAAGTGGTTTCTGTCCATCCTTCCACTGGGAGAAGAACATTTCAATGAGTCTAAAAGGGGTGTAGCTGAAGAAGCCCTTACTGAGAAAAGAAAATAGAAGGGAACTTTTTAAATAAAAAAAAGAAGCTGCTGGACTGAATATTGGACTGTTCACCAGCATCTTGCTGGGATTATTGGATCACAAAAAGCAGAAAATCCAACCACGTGCAGTTGCATATCTGTGAGTGGCATCTATATGTAAACCTTCAGGAATAACAGGCAATTAATTTAAAGGTGAAATTAGAGTCAGGTGTTTTCAATCAACGGGATGACAGGTAGGTGTGAATAGCCGGGCTGTTGTTTTGAAAGCCAGATCTGCATAACACATGTAACACAGTCGGTCAAAAAGACTGTGTGCAAATGGAGGAAATTCGAGCTCACTGTAACTCTCCCGGGGTGGTCAACCAACAAAGATCACTCCAAGAACAAGTGATGTAATAGTCCATAAGGTCACAAAGGAACCCAAGAAGGTAACTTCTGAGCACCTGAAGGTCTCTCTCTCTCTCTCTCTCTCTCTCTCTCTCACAGTGGCTAATGTGTTAACGTTCGTGAAACCACCACACTGACCTGTGCAAGCAAAAGTTACTGCTATCTATAAAGGACCGTTTGCAGTTTGCTATAGGTCACGTAGACAAGACAAATGAGAAGCGTTATGCTCAGAGAATAGAAAACGCTGCATTCAAGCATAAGAACCGTATACCTTCTGCAAAGCACAGTGGCGGTAGTATCATGGTTTGGGCCTGTTTTGCTGGATGCCCACAAGTCGTTCTACCAAAGAGTGGTCACAGAAGAATGGAGTCGATGTTTTCGACTAGCCAAGTCAAAGTTCCGACCTTAATCCTGAAGGACCTAAAGAGAAAACCCACCTGAAGTTGTTCTATATAGAATGGGCTAAAATTCCTCCAAGCTGATTCGCAGCGCTGATCAACAGTTGTTGCTGTGTAAAGGAGGTCACACAAGACACTGAGAACAAAGACTCATATGTTCTGCCCCTCACAGATATGTAATATCGGATCATTTTCCTCATTTAATATATCACCAAGTCTCACATTTTTGTCTCTAATTGTTTAATATTTTCTCTAATACTTTTGGTATTTGTTTAATTGGGTTATCTTTATCTAATTTAAGGACTTGTTCACAAACGTTCAAGCGCCACAGTATATAGCAAGTGGAGCTGATCAGATGGACAACGTAGACAATGAGTGCAGCAAAAAAGGGTGTGTTCCTAATTAAGTGCTCGGTATAATAAACACCAGTAAACAGCCAAAACATCCAGTAACTGCGCTCGTTTTTGTTTTTGTACAGCTTACTGGAGCATGCACCATGAACATATACACATATGAAAACTTGCAGATAACACACGTCATGCACTGCAGACATATTCTGAGCGGATGCAGGGAGGTGTCATGCACGATTTCGCAGGGGACCGAGGAGAAAAAAAAAAAAAAAGAACCAGGCCCCTTATTTCACTTCCCCTTAGCAGAGGGTGCCACATCTGTTCTACAAGTTCTGTCGGAGAACTCATAAATCATAACTATCATAAATAGTATCAAAGTAGAATTTTCACAGTACTGCTTTCCTTTCGGAGAGAACAGTTTCTTTACTGAAGAAGTTTTTTGGTACTAAGAAAACGAAGACGTCCGAACAGGTACGAACTTCTGCCTTTGTATTCGCAAGAAACACTTTTAAAAAAAAAGGTGGAAATTGGTGAGTTTTGTTTGTTTGTTTGTTTGTTTTAACATATAATAGTTCATTTGTCATAGAAATGAATAACAAATTGCTGTGGTGCTTATTGTTTTGGCTTTTTTTTTATTTGTTCCTTTTGCTGCCTAAGGATCGACTGTTGAGGCCTATTCCGACTAATTAGAAAAAACGGACCAAGTGTCTACGAATTTTGCATTAGTTTCCGTGTTGTAACTGGTGTTAAGCTTTTTTACATTTTACATTACATTCTAAAATGTATTTATTATTTTTAAGAATATATTTGAGATATCTTGAAGTGAGTGTAGTATTCGCCTTACACTAAATTAGTTCTGTAAAACAAAAAATTAAAAGAGATGTGAAGAGCACAGGGTTTAACACGTTTTACAGATTTACAAGAAAAGCTTTTCTTGACTCGGAACCTCTTAGTTTCATCTTGAAGTCGCATGCCGAACAGCATCCGTTAGTTTTCACCCAGAACAATAAGAGCACAAATCCAACTCATGTCGCTACAGTGCCCTATGGCCAGTGAACACTTACTTTATTATATATTTACAATCAACTAAATTCATCCAATTCGTTTTCATCCGCTTGTAGTGATCATACTAAAGACTGTTTCCATGTTTAATTGCCCAAAAGTAAGTATAGCACATTCCGGTTAAGTTGTTTTAAAACAGTGTCCGGATACAAAGAGTCACTTTTGGCCACCAGTAAGAATCAAATCACCTCTAAATTCGAGCAGACCGTAGCTATTTCTGCACCTGACCAGTTCGTACAATTGGTAAACTTGTCTCAGTTTAACTCAGTTCATTATATTATCAATGTGGACAATTTAACCAGGCTCAACAAGTGAAGACAACAAATTATGTTCCACCAGATTATCCACATTTCTGTCTAATTAAATGATGAAGATGTAAAGAAAGTCATTTAGATCGGTTGGATATGAAATGGTCCATTCTAGAGAAAGTGGCCTATTTGGAATTGTTCACAGTGGTGGTCAGGGAACCAGACATCTGAAGAAAGCACAGAAGGTTATTACACAAAAAGGTTTCATTATTATTTAAAAGTATGTTTTTAATCTGGTCAAGGGGGAGAGCGGCACATGCAGGGCCTTGTACGGCAAATGAATTCCCAAAGAACGTCATTTCACCATCGTCGACATGAAACAGAAAGACTGTGAAGACAAGAGTAGACTCTGGATCGTTAAAAAAATGGCTATATTTGTATAGCAAACATGGCGACCACTGTTTCCTATCATCACCGCTGTAAAGAATTCCGAATCGACAACTTTCCCTACAATGAATTTCACATCAGATGACTCTGAATTACAAATAGCATTTCAACTTTTTACATAAATAAAAACTTAAACACGTATGTTGGAGTCTATTCGTTGGGACTGAACAACGTTGCTTCCTTTACTTAAGTGAAGTAGGCTTCTATACTACACACGTCAATCCATAAGAATTTTGGCCTGCAGTCGACGACAAAAAGAATCTTGCAGAATGTTGAACACACTTATGAACATGGATATGGGCTGGACTTGAGTTTCCGGCAGCATTGCCATGCTGATTTCCACTTTTTGGCTGCTTTTGGAACTGTGCTTTGTCTTTTCTAGATATGTCATGATGTCAAGCCATACCCATTAATATACTTTTTTTTTTTTTAATGTTAATCAGGGAAGGAAGAGCAAAAAATAAGCTGTTGTGGACTTCTTGCGAAAAACACAAGACACAGGGAACTACGAAAGACCCAGACCGCGTCACCACAGGACTTCTCCATTCGAGGGCTGTCGTGCCAAAGCGACATTTCTAAAATGTTCTCAGTTCCTTAGGCCTTACCCTACACACCCACACCTTCCGAACTGGATTCTATTATGGGGTGCTTTAAAATCCACACCCAAAGAAAGCAAACCGTTTAACTGCCACACGAAGCACCTATCGCATATTTACACACCAATGGTATTGTGTGGAATAACTCCCATGCCTACGATGATAACATCTGCACGTGTCTGGCTTCTTTGAGGATACCCACGATCTGGACATACAAGCAAAGGCTTTGAAGAAGCACACCCCACCATTAGCCGCGGAATCATGAACGGCCTGGCTGAGACATCGGTCAAGTGTGTGCTGGTCGGTGACTGCGCGGTGGGCAAAACAGCGCTCCTGGTGCGGTTCACTTCTGAAACCTTCCCGGACAGTTACAGGCCCACGGTGTATGAGAACACGGGCGTTGACGTCTTCATGGATGGCATCCAGATCAGCCTGGGCTTGTGGGACACGGCCGGGAACGACACCTTCCGGCAGATCCGCCCCATGTCCTACCAGCAGGCGGATGTGGTCCTACTGTGCTACTCCGTAGCGAACCCCTCCACGTTGGTCAGTCTCCGGCATAAATGGATCGCCGAGGTCAGGGAATACCTGCCCCGTGTGCCCGTGCTGGTGGTGGCCACCCAGACGGACCATCGAGAGATGGGGCCATATCGCGCCAACTGCACCAGCGCTACAGAGGGCAAGCGGGTGGCCCAGGAGATTCGTGCTAAAGGGTACTTGGAGTGCTCGGCGCTCAGCAACAGAGGGGTGCAGCAGGTATTTGAGTGCGCTGTTCGCACCGCTGTCAACCAGGCTCGCAAGAGAACCCGCCGAAGACTCTTTGATCTCAATCCATGTCAAATCTCCTGATGACAAGGCCACTCAACTGGGATGTACATCAAGTCCAACCTATCATCATGTCTCATTCAAGACATCTGCCTGACTTTACTATTTATTTGATGTGCTTTAACCCTAGTTACTCGCTCAGCCTGTAACGGGATGACAGACCACGTAGATGGTTGTTAAACAAGGCCCACAAGCAATTTCAGTGGAGACTCGCTGATCTCAATCCGTGTCTCAATCCGTGCTTCAAGCCGGACCTACCCAAATGCCCTCTAACCAGCAAGCATCAATTCCTGAGCCAAAGCTTCAGTTAAGATGTTTCATTGGTACAAACACACATGCAATAATATTTATTTTGTGTGATTTTTTAACAGTAGTCTGGCCAGCTACTGACAGGACAGACTTCAAAGAAAATGGACCACTTGCGAGAAATTAACCAGCCCCGCAAACGAAAGTACTGGAGACGTCTTGATCTCACTTTGTGACAGGTACATTAAAGGGGAATTCCACTGATTTTTTAATGCTAATGTTTGCCTAAATAAATTGGTAAGCAAAGTCATGCAGAGTGGTTTGATGTGCTTTGCTCTAGAGAAACTTGGAGTCTAAAAAACGTTCATGTGTGTTGCAGCCTGACGGAAAGCTACAAACGTATAATGGTTATGAATACGTTGCCTGATGCCTGAACAAAGCAGTTAAAAGAGCCCCTAAGATAACTTCTAGCTTAGCATAATTAATTCATTCATTTGTCATCTAAACCGCTTATCCTCCTGGGTTGTGGGGTCGGGGGTTAGGTGCTGGAACCTAAGTTTCTCTACAGTGAACCATTTCACATCAAACCACTTTGAAAGACATTTGTACGTCTCAGTGACTGAATTATGCAGTAATGTTGAAAAAAATCAGTGGAAAATTCCCATATCAAGGCAAGGACCATCAATTTCATGGGTATATAAACAACAGTAGATTAGTTAGCTAGAAGCTGTCCTCTTACCATTGTGCTCCATTTAAATATTGTTCCCCCAAGTTCATGCGGTCTGTATAAACTTAAAATCGTGGATATAGATTTCAACCTCCTCTAGAATAAAATGAAAACAGCTTCTCCTCTAGCCTCTCAATAATGTTTAGAGCTGTTTCTGCTATAAAACCAGAACGTTTGGTTGGTACACAATTAAAGCTAAGGCCTAATCCTCTAACTTGAGCACATTATAAACCTTACTGAGACACCATGCGGACACTAGTATCGTGTAGCCTATCCAAACAGAGACCTTACTGAATTTACAGTAAGTGTACTGATAGCCACATTGGAGTCCAAAAGGGCGAGACCACATAGAAAACTTATTACAATTAAAATAAAGGAGAAGAATTATTTTTTAAATTAAAGACTGGACTATTTCTAAGTGCTACTCAAATGAATGCAGACAAATTGTGTGTATAACTGCTCGTCAGAGGCTTTCGCAAAAACTTGTGGAGTCCATGCCACCTTGAGTGCTGGCTGTCACTGAGGCAAAAGAAGGGCATATCACTTTACATAATTAGGAGAAATTGACGTTCAAAATTGTGCTGCTTTTTTTTTTAACTTACATTATCATAAAAGAATTTTCAGTGGAAATATTGCTATCAAATTAGAAAAGCAATGCAAAACAGAAGCATTTCCACAAGTGGTCTCAGTCGTTTGGACCCCTCTGTACGTACTGACTATGTGAAATCTTTCATTTTGCCTTGAGGTTTTTTTTATAATGGTATCATCCAAGTGCATCTTGGGCCTGCCAGCATTTATTAGAGGATGAGGGCATGTATATGTAGATGCTAAGCTGTGTCATGACATACCTTTTATATATTTATGTATTTTCAGAACACATACATGCACAGCCTTCACAGGTCTGTCTAGTGTTTTTTCTTTGGTCATTTTCTGTACTTACACTAGCCAAAGTAAAATGACTGATTAGGAGGTTTGGACATACAATAGTGACACAAGGATTCATCTTTGAAGGTTACAAGTGGCTGCATTTCAGCACACAGACAACATATATGCTGTACATACTTAGTTTTTTTATGTTGATTTTAATGTTTACATGCACTGTAAAAACTGGTTCTCCACTGGGCAGCATGGCAAAAATATGACATCATGATGCTTTTTAGTTCAGACGAAACAGAACCAGCAGTCCCAAACGAATACTATACTTGTAAATACATTGATTTCTTTCAGCATTTCAAATACTGTCCAGTATACAAGCCTTTGTAATAATTAGTAGTAATAATGTAGTTGTCCGAAGTTCATTTACAGCAGATGACACCTGTGACATCCTCGGAAAAGCATCATGTGAGGTCATTTATCATAACAAATTTTTCTCGTGTCAATGCTGAAATGAATGCGGAATTCATTTCCATCTTATTCCCAAAACCTTATAATTTGCTTATGTTTTTTTTTTTTTTAAACATTTTTATCACCCAAAGACATTTGTATTTGTATTTTAGTGTTCTGGACTTAATAGAAAGATAAATATAAATGTGTAACAAATAAATTCAGATGGAATAAATGCATTGATATACAACTTTGTCTTTGTCTTTTCAGGCATTGCTATAGTGTCACAGTAAACTGTGCTTATTGAAAGACGAAAGGTTCGGTGGTTGTGGTAGTCTACTGATGAGAAACATGCTTTATTTTTAAAATTGTATATATATATATATTTTTTTAATCTTAACTTACTTTAATATCACTCAATTGCTGATATAACCTATGATATGACGCCATGGTGTATTGTAGCCTGTAGGACGTGAGAAACAATCTGGATAATTAGTTTTTTACTTGTGTTCATAATCTCAACTAACTAGTCTTAGGTGCCAAAGAAGTTTAAGCTTAAATGTATATATCTAGTACCTGGGTTTTTACCAACACTGTATGACATAAGAATAAATACAAAAAAAGTAAAAATACAAAAGTAAAAAATAACACAAATTTTATGAAGTTATATAGTGAACATCTTGGTTAGATGAATGCCATTAGAAGAGCACAGGTACTGATTTGTTGCTGCACTCCAGGTATTGCATAGATTTCTTAAGTGTCAATTATTAAGTGTTGAGATATAAGATGTTCATACGTCGTTTCTTTCTTTCGTTAGAGAATTTAATTGCAGCACATTGTGTTCCCGGGTAGAGGTTTTTTATTGTTTAGTCTTATGAAAATCTTTTCTGCTGGGAAAGTGAATGTTTGTAAATGTAAAGCGTATTTAAGCTACACAGTGGGGCCTCATGGGCTGTTTTGTACCTTTATAGGTTAGAGACTTGTTTGTACTATGGGGGACTAAAACATACCTTTTTATAACGGTGTAAATTAGTGTAAATAAACTCCCCAAATAAATACCTTGACATACAGTCATTTGGGCACCACTGGTGAAATTAAAAAGTGAAATTAAGTTCTGCATATTACAATGCACAATTATTCTTTATTTACTGAGTAAAATGTCTAAAATAACAGACACCATAAAGCCTGTGCAAACATTACGGCATATTTCATGTTTTTGTTTTTTCCCCCCAATATGTTAAACTAAAACATTTAAGTGTGTCCCCTGGAGTGTTTTTTTTGCGTATGCCTGTATCACTTTTTCTGATGGCCTAAGACTTCTGCACAGTTTGACATATAGTACAGTTTTTTTTAAAAAGCAAAATATGTATGCCAGTGCATGTGTTGCACATATGAAAGCTGGACAGTGTGAATTGGTGAGATTTTGTGTTGTGTCATAGCTTGACTGCTTTTTACTTCAGTAGCTATCGTCCACGTGATAATGCCCGCAACCATTTTCTGATTTTCAGAGGTTTCCCAAAATGGCTGGTACTTAACCGTATAGCACGTGTATCTATAGACCCCATAGCGGAGAACATCAAGGCGCAACCTATCAAAAAGGCTTGTGCTTGTAAGAGATGCTGAAACAGCCCATGTGTAAATCCTTGAAGTCTCTTGAATGAAATGGTTTTATTGGTGAGCTCACACAATTGTAGTTCGTCACATTTCGTCACTTTTGTCACTTATTCGCAAATAGCTCTGGGTAAAAGTTAGAGACCACCCTTCATTTATTCAAATTCAGGTCAAACTGTTTGAAGTCATTTCTATGGAGATAGAAGACAATTTTCTAGCAATTGCATTGCACAATGAAGGGTGAAAGTCAAATGAAAGGAGGAGTTTCCGAAGCTGGAGATCAAAGAAATTACTAAAAGGTACAGAGATAATGAGACTCATGGCAACTGTGTAAGACTTCATAGACCACCAAAACTCACACCATCAGATAAACAGCACTTAAAGCTTGCATCTTTGAGAGATAACCAAACTCCACCTCTTGCTTCAGATCAGAAATATTCACAGGTGTTTCCATCCATCCTTCCATTTCAGTAACTCATTGCAAAGGGTCTGAAAGAATGTGCAGCTGTTAACAAGAAACTCTAGGCAGTCCTTCCCAGATTACAGACCTCAACATCACTGAAGGATTCATGAGCAACAGAAAATGCAACCAACCTCTAAGACCTTCCTTGCATTCAACTGTAATCTTCTAACACATGACTAAAAAGCATCTCATATTATGTTTTCCTGCTTTTGTTTTCCTGTATTTGTGTTTATTCTGATATTATATAGTTTTATTTCTAGGTAAAATGACGGTATAACGCGTGTACTGTCTTTCCCGAGATATAACATGCAGTGCCGGATTCATTGCGTTTAAGAAAACGAAGCTGCGCTACATGTGATCTTAATACACATATGATGTGGTTTAGGGAGATGGCAGCTTAAAGTAGGCCTATGCTTTTGGAGAGCTGTATAGGGTCCTAACCCCAAAACCACTTCCCAGCAGGAGCTCACAGCTCACACAACCCTCTGAACTCTATGATATGCTACACAGAATATAATCTGATGCTTTGTGTTTCACTGCAATAACAGTGCACAGAAACGCCAGCGTCAGGTCACTCAACGTCATGCAACCTCGCCCCACCTCGCTTTACCTCCGTGTTTAAAATCAGCAAAAGAGCTGAAGACAACCGAGTGACACAATGATATGGTTGTCTTGAGGGTGTTTGCAAGTTCGATCAGGAAGTATATATCTGTGTATTAAAGGGAAATACGGCATAACACATCATTCTAGAGAAACTGAGTCAGAGATGTGGTGAGAGGAGCCAGATTTCTGAAGCTATTACGTGAAATGATAATAAATATGTTGCCTGACGTCCAAGACAAGTCCGATTGCAGTTCATTCCTGGTGGAGAGTTACATACACGGTGTTGTACGGGAAAACATCGCCCCCTTCTTTTTCAAATTTACCACTATTTTACCACTGTTACGTATAAAAACTGTTCAGTGGTCATTTTGGATAGTGAACAAAACACCTGCATTTGTATAGACCTTATGAATCCTGGTGCCTATCATCTCCACTCTGCTGCACCGTTTCGCATGACATGCTTTGTTTACATCTCAGTGTTAGAATTATGCAGAAACTGAAAACCTGTTCTCCTTTAATACTTGTCAAAAAATTATACACATGTTTATTGTGACTTGCATATCAGCCTTACATACATGACTGGTAAGATGGCAAAAACACAGCTTGCATATTCGAATGTTAAGAAATACTTCATTTAGAACACAGCAAGGAGCAGTTAGGATTAACATTTGCCGCCGCTGTTTTTTTATTTACATTCTCTTTTCTCTAAGCCTTTCGGGGTAAAGCAACTTGGGAGGTGGCAGAACATTCCTAACTACCAACATGGAAGGCAAATATAACATTTCAACAGGTCCTCCATGTACAATTACACTAGAATAGACTTGATTCACAACTTGGCAACTTGTACTGGCAAACAGTATTCAAGCACGCTCCCAGTTTTTAGCCTAAATGTATTCTTTCCTCTTTCCTTGTACAGTGTTGCAGGTACCGTACTACACACCTCGATTCAAAGGAAAAGGTGCTGTCTAAATCAAGCACCTTTATTTTACTGGGCTTGTTTTTAGTGAAATGACAAATGGTACCTCACTGCAGCACTGCAATCATGCCATCCTGTTTCTTCAACTTCAACAGTGGTGGACTTGGACACTGAACGTTGTTGGAAGGAGTTGCGTCTATGAGTCAGAAGTGACAACAATACTCTGTATATTAAATTCACAGCCAGGCCTAAGCGGTTCTTCTTCTTCTTCCTTTCATGCATGAAGCTACCTCTCGCTCTCCATCCCCCACCTTCAGTGCACTACGAGTCTTTCACAAGTCTGCTTCTTTAGCTTTAGCTGGACCCATTTCTAGATTTAAAAAAGGTACTTTACTTATTAGATATATTAGCCTTTTGGCTCCAGTGCAGAACTAAACTACTCTATTTTAGCTATGCTGCATGCTCTTGTATAGCTCTGTACATAACAGCACATCATGGAGTTTCAGTGACAAGCCACATATGAGCCAATATGTACCTAATTAAGGTGAATGTGGGACAGCTTAGGCATGCAGTTTGTACAGTGCTAATGGAGCTCTCATTGATACTGGGTGCATTAGCCTCATAGCGCCAGGGCGAAACTGCAGAAGCAAATGTGAGACGACAAGCAAGCCTTGGCTGATAGCTTGCATTCGTAGGGAATCATGCATATGTTTGACCAGCATTTACAAACCCACCCAAACATATTCGCAGACGCTTGTCAACTGTGGCAATAGCATCAGTAATTATACATTCTCAGTTAAATGTTTTCTGCTTCATGCATCCACACAGATGTACGGCAGTACAGATGTACACAGAGTTTGAAGGTGTCATTATTATCTGCAACATGCCAACGTTCTAGTGTGGCAAGAGACTTAACTGGTAAGAGCCTGAAATTGTATGAGACTGAATTTGACTTTGCAGTGGCTTTGGTGAGATGCCACATACTTTGGTCAGTCAGAAACAACTGGTGCTAATAAAAAAGAAGCAGAAGAAGCAGAAGATCTTGGTTTATAGCTGTGATGCATAACGCGACCCGCATGGGTTGATGTGTGTGAGATGGTTAAGGGGTTTCTCTATCGTTATGGTGCGACCTGATCACTGTGGTCCAGCATAGGTCAACACAGCTTCTCTGAGCACTGTGGTCTGATGCACACACATAGACATTCTACCACAAGCCTCTCTGTCTCTCTCTCCATCTCTCTCTGTCTACAACAGGAAACACCTGCAGTCAGCTCTCACCACACGAACGCTCTCTCTCACAGACACACACACACACACACACACACCCCAGCATTCACAAACGCACACAAACATAAAAGACGTTTTGTTCAATTGTGACAGTTAGGCAGTAGCATCGGCAATTACGCATTATCAGTTAAAAGTGTTCTGCTTCATGCATCCATGCGGATGTACGGCATGTAGATATACTGCGTATTTGAAGGTACCATTGTAATATCGGCACCTGTGAACGTTGTGTGGTAGCAAAAGGCTTAACTACGACGGACTAAATTGCAGCAGTTAGAATTTGTATAAGCTTGAATTTTGCCCAAATTAGTATTAATTCTTGGCTACACGTTTAACTTCCATGCAGCATGAGGAGCAAAATGTATTGTGCCAAAGATAAAGGCGACAAATAGTTTCCTGGGCAGAGGTCAGAACTTAGGCCTAGACTTGTGCTTACCCAAAATTCAACTAGGCAAGGTTTATTAACTGGAATATCCTTTATACATCTACCTTGTATCTACACTCATTTTTTGGCTAATTGTAGCTTCTAATTGAAGTTACACTTACCAGTTAGGTGTGTTTTGTAGGTTTAGAATTACTGAGTCTAGCCAATCTATTTCTGAACAACCTATCAGACCCTGTCTCTGATAGCAAGAGGATAGTGTTCCACTGTTGGGCTGCTGATGGCGAAGCTGGCTGTTCCACTGGTGTTCTGCTCAGGGTTTTCTGGAAGGTCTGCCGGTGGTTAAGCAGACGTTTAGACAAAATTCTGCTTTTCGTTGCTCATTTTCCACTCACAGTCTGTTTTTTCTCTTCGTTGCGTTCCTCTGTTGCCCTTTTTAAATTAGTTTTGTAAATCATTTTCAGCATCAGCAACAACATTTCCAACTAAATCATTTGATATTAGACGTACTCAGTAATTATTTTCCCTCAGTTATTTGTACTGGTTGTCTTAGTTTATGTTCTAATATAAAAGTCTGTGTGCATTTAAAATTGGTTTGAGGAGATTTTTAAAAATTAGTTAGACTTTGTGCATAGGACGATGATCTGGATGGACACGCAGGGGCATACATAAGGCTGATCTTGTAAAGCCAATAGAGCAGTATATGCTTGCTATCGCCACCGGTGACTAGATGCAATTTGGGTGGTGGACTATTCTCAGTACAACCGTGACACCAACATAGTTGTGTGTTAACACTGCACTATGGAGACCTCTCTAGTGGGAATGCGCAATTGCATTTAATGTGATCGTTGTTATTATGATATAATCCGATTTTTATTAATATTGCCATTATATCTCATTTTTTTGGATTTAAAAACCTACACATCAAGCCGGACCTGACTTTTAAATGATTATTTCAGGCTCTACTGCTCTACTCAATGCAGTATTATATAGCACACTACATTTTCCTGAAAAGTATGTCAATCAATAAGTATTCTGCCAATCTGATTCTCAGTCTGATTCTTAGTAAGCCAAAGAATGTGACATCATCAACAGTTACCTTCCGTTAAATGCTTAAAAACAATTTCAGGCAACACCACAATGGAAATGTCATTACTCATTACTGTAACTGAAAGGGGTTTACACGGGTGCATTATGGGAAACGTAGTTCAGCAACAACATCTTACATAAGGAGACAAAATCTCCTCCAGTGTAGCTAAGGCAGAGGGAGGAGAGTAGAGTGAATGGGGTAGAAGAGCATGACGCCTTGAAAAGAACCACTTCCTGTCTCGCTCTTCATCTCGGAGCCCGCTATGTGTGTGTCTGTGTATGTGTGTGTTTAAATACGGTGTAGGCGTATCGAGTGGGTTGCGAAATGTAGGTGGGCTGAATTCGAAGCAATTTCACCTGTGGAACCTCAAAATAAACTGACGCAGCCCAAGTAATTCAGCAATTCAAAACTTTGTAAAATGGCTTTTTTTTTTTTTTTTTAGAGGTGTGCTGCTAACTTCTTGAAAATGCCAAGGATACCTCCTCTGTGGTCTGGAGTCAGTCATGACATTGTGATTATAGGTGAACCTGATGTGGAAATGGAGACAAATGTATTTCAGAAATATGTAATTCTGCAAGGTTCTGAAAGTGAACTGCGCCCTCTAGCTGTCAGTTATTGATATCAATAGTACGTCTGTAATGGCTGTTGAATGTCAAGTATAGCAGCATATATATTTATATATACTGTATATATACATCTTTTTGCCATTTTTTCATTCATCTGTAGCATCCAATAAAGTTTCAAAGTGAAGAGGTTTCTATGTTGAAGTTTCCAGTTAGTGATGCTCATGGTCTTAATTTTTATTTTTTATAATCAGTTTGATGATGATGATGATGATATACGCAAGTGTTATTTTAAACATCCATAAAAGCTTTAAATTGATAAAACACGGCTTTAAAAAAAACACTGAACTGAATACTGAATGCTGACCAGGGGTGAGTTTCCCAAAAGCTTCGTAATGCTAAAAAGTACTTCATTAACTAGTACTTGGTCTTTAATTAAGGACCGTTTCCTTACATAACTAAAGTACTACATGAACTTGATCGCAAATTACCAAGTAATCCGACCTATTTGTTATTCACTAATACCTCTTGAAGTGGATTTTGCCTGCAGTTCAGCACCTAAAACCCAGACCAGAGACAAATACTCTCTTTAAGAAGGTGATAAGGCTTATGACGTTCTTAAAGAGAGTATTTGTCTCTGGTCTAAAATTGAATTGGACACATTTTGACTTAACTAATCAAACTCGCCCATTGTTGATCAGTCAGATCCCTAAAGAACCCATGGGAAAAACTGGCGATTGTGATAAATCAAACTTCAGTGAATATGGCAGCCCTTCAAAGGATACTGGGACTGATTTAGCGTCGCAGTTTCGGACGACTGCGCCGCGCACAAGGCAGAGCCGCTGGCACCCGTGGTCCTGGAGGCACCCTGCCCTGCACATTTTAGTGCTTTCCCCGCTCACAAACACAAAACCTGATTCAACTAATCAGCTCGTTAATAAGCCCTCTCAAAGCTGCAGGGGGTGTATTCAAGCAGGGACGCCACTAAACGTGCAGGACCAGGGTTGAGAAACACTGCCGTAGTCCATCTCAGTGATATATAGGCTGCCTCTCGGTTGAAATAAAGGCCCTACTCGGCTTGGTACAAAACGAGCTGGCAAGAAAAACACCCACTGACATTTTGCCCTCCGTCCCACTGTGCAACTCCATGGTTCAGGTGGGTTCCCGCAGACAGTTGGTGATTGCTCATGATCTTAGCAAGGCTGCTGTCTCCAAGTTTGTGCATTCTGTCACCGCAGTGAAGTTATCGCTAAAACAAACTTGTGTATGAGTGTAACTGCCTAACATCTGTGAGCAATAGATGAACTTTGTGTGTGTGTGTGTGTGTGTGTGTGTGTGCGCGCGCGCATGTGTATGCATGTATGTGTGTATGTACATATGTGTGTGTGTGTGTGTGTGTGTTTGTGTGTTTGTCTGTCTGTGTCTTCATTATGCAACCTCAGACCGTAGCATTATAAACAGCACAAATGCTGCCAAATATTTAAGCTACCTCACTCATGTTAGCATGAATTTGTCACTAGTGTAAACAAACTGAAACAACTCCAAATTGCTGCTGTCCAAAGAAAAACAAGTATCTCCAGAATGACAGCTTTACAGGAGAAGACCTTTTTTTTTTCTTTTTTTTTTTTAATTTTCAATGGAGCCAAACTTTTATTCCAAGCAATTTCCGTTGGTCCATTTTCATACCATGTTAAGGGTAGCTTCTGCATTCAAATGATGCATAAAATTAAAAATGAACAACAATAAAAATACATGTTTCTTCTTTAAACAGTGATGAAATAGTCCAAAAAACTAAAGGATGAAAGAGTAAAGGAAAGAAGTAAAGATGTTATCTGTTGACATACATGTAATGAAAGCGGGAGGTAATGATGGATCTCATTTGATCGGTCAGGTCAGTGTTAAGGGAGAGAAAACGGGCCAAGATAATAACGGTTAGTATAATTTTTTCCCTGTCACTGAAACACAGTGATGCAACCAAACGTCAGATGGTGTTTAGAGGCGGATAAATGTCACTTCACCTTGATCAAAGCTTTGATCGTGGAGAAACAAAAATTTTGTGTGTCATGCTTAATATAACCCAATATGACCTGATTTCCGGTTGAAAGAAAAAAAGCAAATAAAAGAAAAGCAACGTATTGGTTAGAAAACACAGAAGTAGATATTTTCCCAAAATGGTTCTGCCTTTTTGTGTGTGCATTAACTATGTTTGGATTTGAAATTCAGAGTGTGTAATGCTCAAACCGCATGACCTATGTCCAACAGCCCTGTATGATCGGATGTCAGGACACACATACACCCACCAACAAAGGATCATTCCAAATGGCCGACAAACGAATACACTCCCTCGTCCACAGTGCAAGGTTTCAGCTGGTTTCCTCAGGTACTGTGTATGAGTGTGTGTGTGTGTGTGTTATGTGATACCCCAGGTCTTGTTCCAAAGGGAGACTGTCATTAAGGCCTTCAGCAGTGCAGTGGACGCCATGTAGTTAGAGCACCACCAACAGTGCTTCAACCCCCTTTTCTGGCGTTTCCTCACTCCTCAGTCACCGAGACATGAAGCCACACACGTAATGTACAAGAAGCGAAAAACTTGAGAAATCCTCTGATTATCTGTAACGAAAGATGAAGATTTGGGTTCTTGTTCTCATTAGCATGCAGCTACACGGTAAGTCGAGAGACTACTGATAAGTGCATTTATTTGATGGTGTCTTGTGTTACTTCATTTATTAGGGCAACTATATTCATGGAGCTTGCAGACTGAATGACTGTAATTTGCTTTGAGACTGCCATCTCAGTAATTTCTACCCATATATCCTTTTATTTCTTTATTATTTCATTTGTCTGAAACAGAGGCATATTCCCCTTTAAAATGAATTACATACAGTACATTAATTAAGAAGGTGGCCGTCTCACAGAAAATAATTTGTCACAGTGTGAGCTTAATTAAATGGTTGCCGTATTTCATGACGATGTACTTATAGAGCAGTACACAATGAAGCTATACATTTACAAGCTTTACATTAACCATTAAAGATATGATCATTCCACTTCATTAAATGAAACAGTGTTATGTGGCATTTTCAGTGGTATATGAATATGTATGTCCTTTTTTTTTTTAGATTTTTTGTTTTTAGTTAAGGCCATGGCTCACACACAAAGACTCACAAACATCCTCTCAGGCGTATGACCAAAATTTCAAATTATGTTGAGTGGATTGAAAGTAATTTGATGTGATGAACTGTGTTATCCAACTAGGGCTGAAAGGATTTTCTAACTAATATTGCAACTGCAATTTAAAATGTGGTTGTTTTCTATAAATGAAAGGCCTGTATTTTGGCCTAGTACAGAACATATAATTTCTTTTCTGACTTGAATGCAGCCGGACTGCCAGTTAATTTATCACGACATCAGAATTTATTACATAACTCAGGTGGATTACAAGCTCTATGTTTATAGGCCATAATTGCAAAATTGCAGCTCTTGCAACCTGAAAATTCAAATTGCGATTATGATATAAAAATGAATGAATCTTTCGGCCCTATATCCAACATAGACAGCTAAACTTGGTAACAGCATGTAGGTTTTATTAGTAACATGACTATCCCCTCCACTGTTCATACGTCTTCTTGTCTGATCTAACCTTTTTTGGTTCACATTTTGTGCAGTATATATATACAAATTTATTGGTGTGGGGCTTATTTTAAAAACAGCATTTTTCTACAATCTACACATTTTCATCTCTTTTATTTCTTATGCTTTTTATTGTTTATATGATACACTCAGAAAGTGGCTTGCTACTGAAAAAATAACTTTTGTTTCTTAAATATTACATGATAACGACTTCTCACTGGCCACCTGTCCTCCCTCTGCTTTGTTAGCTTCATCTTTCTTCTTGATGCCATCTTGCTTTTTTGATCAGTTCTTGTTACTGATACACTGAGGTGTGCTGCCTGTTGTGTGAACCAGTTCCACATTCACATTGATTCACATTTGAATTTGATCTCAAACTTCTTATTGAAATTTTCAGTTCCACCTTAAATAATGCAGCACTAGCTTAAATAGTGCAGTCATACACCAGTACATGTACAGGCGTCAGAAAGTAAGTGCAACATCATTTAAATAGAACAAGAAGGAGAAAGTAGCGTAGACACCCCACCTATCAGCCACCTCGAAACCCCAAACCCAAATCGGTAGTCTAAGCTGGCAGTGAACACTTTAATAAACAAATGTTTTATATTCAGAAGAGATATTTGTGTTGATTAATGTTCAAGACTTATCTCAGTAATGGTGATTTTATTTACTGGTAGAATGACAAGCGTCCCCCAGAATCGACTACCATCAGTCACAGCGGGTTTTCCGTAACTTATCCCTTCTCCCCAAAACTGTGCATTGTGATTACAACGAGTTAGTCCTCTGGGGTTCCCTTACTCAGTATGATGCTAAGGAACGGACGTCACGTCATGCTGCCTAATGGGAGCACTCCACCATTTTGACAGGGTCCATTCTTGATTACACCTAAGGAATTGACAGAACTTAAAGAAACTGTTGTTCTGTTTTTCTTCAGGCTTGTCATACAAACAAATGATATGGCAGTGTGTCTTAATCAAATCTAATAAATGTCAAACAACAAACTGTTTCAGAATCAGAATAAAGCTTTATTGGGCAAGTATGTTCACACATACAAGGAATTTGTCTTTGGTTACATTAGCTCACAGTGCACAGAGAGTGACAATATTTCACACAGTACAAATACACACACTCCTAACACACACATACACACACACACAATACCTTACATACCTTGCATACTTACGTATATGTATATTACAGTATGTACGGATATAGGCAGATTAAGGCTTACAAAAGTGCAGTACAAGAAGAAACACCAGTCTGAGACACTCAGTACAGAAGATGGTCTGAGGCTTACATGCCTGTTCCTTAGTGTAGGTCAGAAGTCACAAAAAGCCCATGTACAGTTTACAAACGACTATTTCTCTCACCCACTGACAGATTTAATGTTACTCAATTGGCCACTGGAACATTTAACCAGAGAGGGATCTGTGATTTTGCTGCCCTTGGTCTTCATCAGCTGACATGACTAGCAAAGTCACGGCTTACTTTGCCCCATACCTTTAAACTGGAAAACAGCATGTCTCGAGAGGCAGAGGCTTGTTGATCGGTAGTGGTAGTGTCATTGCACACCTTCCCACAATAATCAGATCTGCTTCTCACTAGACCAGCATCTTATTTCAATTTTCCATTCCACCTTAAATGGTGCAGCAATCGCTGTTGCCCATGAGGCATTTCTGAAAAGTATGTTCCAAATGTGATAAACCCATTAAGTGATGTGGAAAGTTTTATTCCATTAAATTAACATGATTAGATCTATAAAATAAGTTTGAGCTGGATGTTTATCCACATTCTCACCGTGATTTCTGCTTCATGTGAACTGCTTCTCAATAGCCGAATCCTTTCCGATCAGATTTTCTTCATTTTGATATGATCCGTGTCATCATGTACATCCACATGCTAGTCATGTCTGCAAATGTATTTAGTGAGACTATACGCTTCAGATCAGCAAAATCAAGTAAAACAGTTACAACAGTTAGTGTTTTTCAAGTACTCTAAACCAACCTACTGATGGACCGTGCCACTACCGCAGATCACCCATAACCACTGCGTTATGACATCACATTCGCAAGCCCTATCATAACACTAGTTGGCATAGCTGAAATCGTTTCACCTCAGATAGAAGAAAGCTAAGTCTTTAACAAAATTAAGAGTCTGTTTACATCTCTGGTTTGAGATCTAATCGCTGTGTGGGTAACCAATTACCAGTTGTTTATATGCTCAGCCTCTATTGTCTGCATTATGCTTTGCATAGTAGTGGCTATGTAGTCGATATTGATTTTAAGCATTTAGTTCACGAGTATCTTTCATGCAGACACTGATCGCATGCCTGGTGACATACTGTATGGGTAGGAGTTTCAGTTGTACTGGGAAAAGGTCGCTGGTTGTACTGGGAGGGGCCATTGCTTGTACTAGGAGGGGTTTGGGTGATACAAGGAAGGGTCACTGGTTGTACTGGGAGGGGATTTGGTTGTACAGGGAGGGGTCATTGGTTATATTGAGAGATGTCATTGGTTGCACCGGAAGGGGTTTTTAGTTGTACAAGTAAGGGTCATTGGTTGTCCTGGGTGGGGATTTGGTTTTTGAATGTGTCTTGGAGAGATGAATGGGTTTACTCTGCTAAGTAGCTTAAATGCACACGGATCACATGCCTGGTGACATACTGTGTGGGTAGGAGTTTCGGTTGTACTGGGAAAAGGTCACTGGTTGTATTGGGAGGGGCCATTGGTTGTACTGGGAGGGGATTTGGTTGTACAGGGAGGGGTCATTGGTTGTATTGAGAGATGTCATTGGTCGTACCGGAAAGGGTTTTGGTTGTACAAATAAGTATGGTTGATTGTCCTGGGTGGGGATTTGGTTTTTGAATGTGTCTTGGAGAGATGAATGGGTTACTCTGCTATAACAAGCAGCTTAAATGTGTTTCAGACCACTTCCTAATATTTATTGCAAAATGGAAATAGAGCTGTATGTGCCTGCAGTTTTGTACATGTAGAATCGTGTCTTTGTGAGCCATACTTCAGGATTGTTTTTAGATTAGCTTCATTTTTCCAAGAATAATGTTCAAACACACTACTTAGGCGGGATTTTATGTCTTTCTAATGTTCTTACAGTGACTGGTGAAGAAAGACAGGAGAAACATGCAATGTGCAAGATTAGATTTGACCATAGCCTCATCCGTATGCACTGTATGAGACTCAGTTTTAATCAGCAATCAGTTGCTGTACCATCTGAGGCGAGGGCTGCTGGTTTAGCCCTTATATTCATACAGATATAAAATATAGATGTAACGTTTTTGTTGGGTTTTTTAAGCGTTCATGTGCTTACATTTGTGAGTTTATTCATCAGTAATCAGCCTAAAACACCCCCAGTCTACCAAGAATTCTCCCAACTGACCCACTTACTCACTCCAGCACATATTGGTACATTTCAGAGCTGTCAGTAAACCTTTTCTATTGTTTAATAGTCAAAAAATGTCTTAGAAAAATTAAGAAACATTGTCAGTAAACGTTTATTAAATTAAACTATGTTGCTAAAGTGGTTAATTTCATTTAGAGTCAGCCACCCAGCACAACCAACAGTGCAACTGCACCACCAGTGAACCAAGAAAATCATAGACATATCTGTGCAAAATCTTTAAACTTATATTCCCCTACAACTCTTGATGACTGATTGTGGAGTCATGATGTGATGCTAACAAACAGCATAACAAACAGCAGCTCACAGTTTCTTATTCACCAACTTAGGAATTTCATTAAGTATTTTATTTTTATTGGTAGACCTGAGATCTGTTCAATTTTCCTGAAGATACACTATACTGCCAAAAGTATTTGCTCATTTGCCTTCACAGGCATATGAACTTGAGTGACATTCTTAATCCATCGGGTTTAATATGATGTCAGTCCACCCTTTGCAGCTATAGCAGCTTCAACTCTTCTGGGAAGGCTTTCCACAAGGTTTAGGAATGTGTTTATGGGAATTTTTGACCGTTCTTCCAGAAGCGTGTTTGTGAGGTCAGACACTGATGTTGGACGCAAAGGCCTGGCTCGCAGTCTCCGCTCTAATTCATCCCAAAGGTGTTCTATCGGGTTAAGGTCAGAACTCTTCCACACCAAACTCCCTCATCCATGTCTTTATGGACCTTGCTTTGTGCACTGGTACCAGTCATGTTGGAACAGGAAGGGGCCATCCCCAAACTGTTCCCACAAAGCTGGGAGCATGAAATTGTCCAAAATCTCTTGGTATGCTGAAGCATTAAGAGTTCATTTCACTGGAACTAAGGGGCCGAGCCCAACTCCTGAAAAACAGCCCCACAACATAATCCCCCCTCCACCAAACTTTACACTTGGCACAATGCAGTCAGACAAGTACCGTTCTCCTGGCAACCACCAAACCCAGACTCGTCCATTGGATTGCCAGACGGAGAAGGATGATTCGTCACTCCAGAGAACACGTCTCCACCGCTCTACAGTCCAGTGGTGGCGCTTTACACCACTGCATTCGACACTTTGCATTGCGCTTGGTGATGTAAGGCTTGGATGCAGCTGCTCAGCCATGGAAACCCATACCATGAAGCTCTCTACACACTGTTCTTGAGCTAATCTGAAGACCACTTGAAGTTTGGAGGTCTGTAGCAATTCTGCAGAAAGTAAAGCGACCTCTGCGCACTATGCGCCTCAGCATCCGCTGACCCCGCTCTGTTATTTTACAAGTTGCTGTCGTTCCCAATCGCTTCCACTTTGTTATAATCCCACTGACAGTTGACTGTGGAATATTTAGTAGGGAGGAAATTTCATGACTGGGCTCATTCACTGAGCTCCTGAGAGTGACCCATTCTTTCACTAATGTGTGTAGAAGCAGTCTGCATGTCTAGGTGCTTGGTTTTATACACCTGTGGCCATGGAAGTGATTGGAACACCTGAGTGACCTGAAAGTGAGGACTTTCGGCAAAATAGTTAATCTAATCAGTCACGCTGATTTTCCCTTCCCAGATTCTACAACAGCAGACTAATCTAAACACAGAGGAATCTCTATATTTTCATATTCTCTGTATAATTCTACCGTTCGACAGGATATAAAGCTATCTTTTGTGAACGTTAACATGACAGGGTTTAAGTAAGCTAACGCTAACAGTTCCAAAGCCTGAAAAGAGAGCCAAGTCTTGTGAGCGGCAGAGTCATCAACGGTTTCTTTCTTTTGTAGTTTTTCAGTTGATGGGTGTAAAATGTTAATATGTGTAAATCAGTACCTGAAGTGGGCCATAACTCACTGACATTCTATTCAGTGGCATTGCATGACACTTCTCACAAGTGCCGCTTCTCACTAGTGTTGTATCCGATTCAGTTTGCCCTCTAATTCGTGCTCCTTTTCACAAATCGGATACTTGGTATGCTCATTCTTGGAACAGAAACCAATGGCAAGCAACACTGAACTAAAGGAAGCAAAAACATTCTAAAAGACTGTACGGCCGTGGGGATTCACCAAAAAAAATATTATCTCCGATATGCCATGCAAATCATTGTAAAATTCAGAATTCCTTTAATTATTTTTCTTCATCCTTGTATTATCCGTTTTCTGCAGCTGTGCTATGTGCCCAGGGACGCTACGCTCAGAAGTTGCTGAACGATCTGATGGAGAACTATTCCAAGGCTCTGCGGCCTGTAGAGGACACCGACAAAGCTCTCAATGTCACGCTGCAGATTACACTCTCACAGATCAAAGATATGGTGAGTGTAGACACACAGAGACACTCACAGCAAAGGCGATAACCGCAGACAGCTGACCTGGTAAGAAAAGCATGTCTTCTAACTTAAGACCTAAGCATTTCCTCTGATACTGAGGTCAAGGACGAGGCACATACCACCCACACTATCCGTCTGGCCTTCTTATGGTGGGTGAATTGTGTGTTTTTGTGTGTGAATGTGTGGTGTAAGGGCCATGCCTCTGTGGCTATACTGCAGAAACCACATAACTTAAGCAAAGGGCAATGCCCGGTTCCTGTACGCGTACAGTAGCCCTCAAGTTGCAATATTATCACTACGGAGACCGCAGGTTAACTGACTGAACCATTGACTGTAAAATGAAGACTTTTACGAGGTAAGTTAAATGAAAGCCATTATTTCCAGAATTGAAAGGAATTTAAATTGAATTTAAATTGAACAATATTTAAAAAGGAAAGGGACACTTTGGACAGTTAGGGAGGGAAAGAAGGTGGCTGTGGGACCCTAAATCAACTTCACAACGTCAGTAGTAACGTTAGGGGAAAGTCTGTAATGAACTAACATCAAAAATACAATAATAGGTTTGAAACACTAAGGTATTATGGTATACTAATGATAAGTGCATGTCCTGCTAAATTAATGAATGTGCATTGCCTAGGTGTTTAAGGTAGTAGTAACGTTTGGCTCCTGACGATTGCGCTGCACAAGAATGATGGAGCTATAAATATCAGCAGTGTGTGCCACCGGATTCATAGATTTAGATGAGGTGATACAGTGCAGTGAATGTCTTGTGTGATGTGTGGAAAATAGGTCAGAAAGCAGATGTTAATGATTGCCAAATAGGAATGATTGCATTTGGGCCATAGTGTGAAGGAAGTAGCTGAATCTGCAGATGTGTGGAAGCGTACGGTCATACGGGTCTACCAACAGTGGCTAAAACCCCAGTCTGCAGGAAATTCTCGCCAGAATTGTGCCAGGGAAGGCATCTACAAAATCTGGCCCAACTGCATAATTTCTTTGATGCAAGAGTGTCTGAACATCGATGTGGCCTACATCCAGTAACTTGTCAAGTTGAAGCTTAACTGTTATTCATTCTTATGGAGGTATTGCACACTATTAGGTACAGGAGTCGCAGGTAAACTTATTTGTCTGGTGAACATATTTGAAAATGCACCTCGGATTTGAACAATTTCCTTATTTAATAACAATTGAATCATTTGCAATTTTTAAAGAGTAATTAAAGCAGCCAAGAGCAATCTGTACAATCTAGATACTTAGTTATTATTTTTATTTATGCCATACATACATACACACATAATCAAGTTGTCAAAATCCGAGGTGTGTTACACATTGCACCTTTAAATGTTTAATGAGTGGCTAACAATCCCAAACCATCTAACCCCCACCCCACCCAACACTTCTGTAATATACCTATACATAATGAGTGCACATCTAATGGTATATGCGCTACTTTTTAAAAACTGGGTTGGGAAAAAACGTTTTAAGGACTTTAGACTAATTGCTCTTTCAGTATAAACTTTTAGCACCATATGATCTGATATGGATTTTTGCTATCTAGCTCTGTAAGCAGTGTTTGCTGAAACTCTACAAACAGTGCAATCCAAGTGTCGAAGTGATATACACGGCAGTAACTGAATTAAATCAAATATTGCGTGAATTATGTTAGTAACTGGGCAAAAGAAGTAGTAAGTGAGTTCAAAGGGGAATAACTATGTATGTAAACTGTATATAGGTTTTAAGTGACTTGACATGTTTTTAATGCGACGGCATAATTCCATGAGTGCTATTTTACATCTTCCTCTAGTGTTAAGCTAAAAATAAGGAAATCTTCTATGAACAGCCATGTCTAAACTTTCATCTGGTAGTGTACACACCTTATTCATCTGGTTAGCTTTAAAGCATGACTAGCCTGAAAAACACAATATAACAGCAACCATATTTTAGCCCTCGCAGCGTGAGAATATTGGTAGCAGGTAAACCAAATTTTGCCTGATCATTCGACATATGATTATATGATGATGTAAAAGTAAAAGTGTTGTGCGACCATGCAGGTTTTATAAGGGCACTTCCGTTGGTGGGCACTAGGGGTCAACAATAATAATAATAATTATAATAATAAGTTACACTTCTATAATGCCTTTCAGGTACCCAAGGATGCTTTACAATTTCCCAAAAAAAAAAAAAATCATGAAGAATGAAAATGTTCTGAGAAAAGATATGTGGGCTTTAAAGATGGAAAGAGAGGGAGAAGTGCGAATAGTTGAAGGTAAGGAGTTCCAGAGTGTGGGGGCAGCAACACTAAAGGACCGGCCACCCATAGAGGAAAGCCTGAACCTAGGAACAGCCAGGAGACCAGAGTCAGAGGACCTTAGCTTGCGAGATGGATCATAAGGATGTAAAAGGGCTGACAGATAGGTGGATGCTAGTCCGTGCAAGGCTTTAAAGGTGAGTAGCAGGATTTTATAGTGGATGCATTCTGCAATTGGTAGCCATTGTAGCTGATGAAGGATGGGGGTGATGGGTGCAGACTTCTTGCGTACAGGTGCAGACTTCCTGCGTACTAAGACTCTGGCTGCGCAGTTTTGAATGTACTGCTGAGGGCGAAGGGTTTTGGAGGGTAAACCATGGAACAGAGCACTGCAGTAATCGAACCTAGATGTAATGAATGCAATGATATCAGTAATCGCTCATGAAAGAAAGAAATTCAAAATGAGTTGCCCTAAGGTAACTTAGTGGCCTTATTTAATTATTTTTTTAAAATAACAAATATTGGCAAAAACACTTGTCGGTGTTAATTCACTAGTTCATAAAACACGGGACAGGTTTTTGAAAAATGGTGTAGAGAAGATTTGCGAAATCACCAGTCTTTAATCTATAAAATGAACAAAAGATTGCTACACAGATAACAGTGTGTGATACATTTATTATCCTGAATTTGGCTGAGCTGTTTAAAACTCTCGTTAAGTACATTTCCGCTGTGAGTTTCCGCTCTGCTCAAATTCGATCAAATATTAATTTACTGACTCGACCAAAGACTTTCCATCGACCGGATTTGGTTTCTTAAAGACACTGATTACTATCTAATGGCCTCAGGCCAAAAGTAGTCCTTTCTCTGAATCACAATGGCAGGCTAAATTTCACAGAAGCACCATGAAAGCCTTGAAATCATCAGATTGACCGTTAAAGGGAATTTTCTCATTATCTCTCTTTACTGCCTTATGCTAACCTTACTATCATCTAAAAAATAAATTCAAAATAAAGTTTACTGACAAAAATAAATTAAATTAAATTAAGCTTTCTTAACTTGCAATGGAGGAATATTTTTTTCTAAGCAATTTTGGACAAATTCTATTGATCTGTCCATCATGAATATTCACAAAATTGATCTGATATGGTAAATGTTTTTTCTGCACAGAATATATATACAAATATTTAAAATATTAAAAAATATAATATTGTGATACATCAAAAATATGTGGTATTTCATGATATTTAGTTTTTAAGACATCTTTGGATCTATCAGTTGGAACTGTTAAGAATAAGCCTGTAGAGGTCTTTAAGAGCCATTTAGGTTCCAGGGTCCAGGGCCTTTCTGTTTGGAGTTTGCATGTTCTCCCTGTGTCCGAGTTTTCTCCAGGTGCTGTGGTTTCCTCCCAGTCCAAAGATATGCTGCCAAGTGAACCGGAGATGCTAAATTGCCCCTGGGTATGAGTGTGTGCTTGAATGTGCATGTCTGTGTGTCCGCCCTGCGATGGCTTGGTGGCCTGTCCAGGGTGTTTCCTGCCTTTCTGGGATAGGCTCCAGCACTCAGTGTGACCCAAAGTACTGTACATATACAGCAGTTTAGAAGATGACTGAGTGAGTGAGGAAAAATAAAACACCCAAGAATCGAATTTTGTCAAGACTTTTGAATATAATTATAAGTTATTCGAATCATTCCTAAAATTCCAAAATCCATGCAGCTGGCTTGCCACTACAAGACTGACGCGTTAACGTATCAGTGCCTATTCATAGGCCTAACACCGAATCTTTGTATTTCTTTTCTTTTTGCGGATAGGATGAGAGAAACCAGGTGCTGACCACATACTTATGGGTGCGACAGATCTGGCATGATGCTTATTTGCGATGGGATAAGGAGGAGTATGACGGCCTGGAGGTCATACGCATCCCAAGCGACCTCGTCTGGAGGCCCGACATTGTCCTTTACAACAAGTAATACACCTTATCCTCCTAACCTACAGTACCAGTAAATTTCTGAATCCATCTACTTAGGAGGAATAACAAATCCTCGTATCTCTAATGTTACAGTGCTATTCCTCAGAAACGTCACGGTAAATGCATCTGCAGGAAGGACATACTCCATCTAGCTTAGAGTGTCTTTTAGTAGGTTTTATCCATTTCTAGCACAGACAAATGCTTTTAGGTATGATGTAATGCTTATATTATTAAAAACAAAAACAGAGCGGCAGCATACAAGAGGAATCATTCAAACGAAAACCTGACATAGCATTCTGAAAGGGCACGGCTATATTTAAGGTCTAACTGAACTAGTCTAATTTAGTCCTTCCTTGCTGGGACATGAGTGCTAATTTGACCCTTTGATATGCACATATAATGAAGTTAGAAATACATTTCTATACAATTACCAAGCTAGAAAATGACAGGTGGCTTTTTGTTCCTGAGGGCTGAAGGCTGCACTCTTCCCTTCCAAAAGCAGCTACAGTGTTCTATGCTAACTGTCAGTCAGCTGTGCCTTTAGCATCCTGAAAGCTAGTTGTTCATTACCTGCTTTTTAATGAGCCAGTTTGTGCAAAACATCTCTCTCTCTCTCTCTCAGTGCTGATGAAGAAGACTCCTCTGGTCCACCTGACACTAACGTAGTGTTACGGTATACGGGCGAGATCACGTGGGACGCTCCTGCCATTACCAAGAGCTCATGCGTGGTGGATGTTTCTTACTTCCCCTTTGACAGCCAGCAGTGCAACCTCACCTTTGGCTCCTGGACCTACAATGGCAACCAGGTAAAACATACACCTGAGAAAATATACAAACAAAAAGTACTCAAATGCACCAAGATCCTGTTCAGGTGAGCACACACATATAGCATCTTAGTATACATACTGTAGAATAACAGTTTTTAATTCTAATTTAAGACTACTTTACTATGACCGGTGACATTTTGACCTTGGTAATTGGCATCTCTGATCATATTGAGCATGATTCATCATATAACATAGCTTCTTTCTGCAGGCCCCCTAGTGGCCATTGCACCAAAATACTCAATACATAGTATGTACGGCACCAGTCAAAAGTTTGGACACCTTCTCATTTAATGTTTTTTCTTTATCTCTGTTGTTTTCTACATTTTATATTACGATTGAAGGCATCTGAACTATGAAGGAACACATACGGAATTCTGTAGTACACAAAAAAAGTGTTAAACAAACCAGAATATGCTTTATACTTTAGATTAGCATCTGCTACTTTGATGACAGCTTTGCAGATCTACAGTAGATGGGCATCCACTTTTCCATCACATTACTTCTTAATGGGAAATAAATTTGGAAAAAATCCATTGTATGGGGAAACTGTGCATCTGATCAAAAAGCTATATATAAGCACATTGTTCCTGATCAGACCGAACATTTTGGAGTTGGAACGGTGTCGGTATCTTGAAAACTGAGGGACTAGTTAGTAGACAAAAACATGTACCATGAAGAAGAAGACAAAAAAGAAGAATATATGGATACCAATATACAGTATTAATAATAAAGAAAAAATATTGAGTGAAAAGGTGTGTCCAAACTTTTTACTGGTACTATACGTCTACATATTTGTTAGTTAATATTGGCCAAACTGTGTGCTACCAAAACTGTTCTGGTGCATAATGGCTATTAAATTTTATGATAAACTAGCAGTTAATGTCAGCTAATGGTAGCTGCTAAATACGTCTAGTTAACACAGACTAATACAGTACATTAGAATGTACCACAAACTAATGAGAAACATTAGTAATGTAACAGATGAGCTTTAGTGATGTTTATAAGACTAACAGTAGCTCCTTCTGACAAATCCTCGGAGTTCGGTTTGTCAGTTACCATTTACTACAACACTTCTTCCTGATCACGGCATCTTCTTTAAATTTCCATTCCACCTTAAATGGTGCAGCAGTTACATTCTCGCACCTATAAGAAGGTAACTTCAGCTTTGTCCATTTACTCACCGACACACTTACTCTTCCTTGGCTATCAAATCACATAGGTACGAAACTGTGAGTGGCTTCCCTAAGAGGTCTAGGATGGATATCACTTTGAAAATTTCAGCAAACAATTTAGCCAGTAGGTAAAATACAAATGAAAACAGAAAATTTTTCATTTCTGAATTCACTTTCACCTGTCCTTGAACAAAAGCAGTAAAGACAAGAAGTAATGCTTTGCCATATTGACTTCTTTCTTTTTGTGAACATGGAGTTATTCTGAAATAGATTCCTGCAACACTTTTAAAAAAAAAAAAAGACAGGGGCGACATAAGCCTAGGAGCATTGTGAAATGTTACAAAGACATTATATATAAGAGTCAGCAGTCAGGTTTGGGTACAAAAGGAGCAGTAGTGAAAGGTCTATTCCTTTAACCATCCAAAAGACGGGTCGAGACTCTCCACTTTGCCGAAAACTTAGCAATCCAACATTTTAAGAACAGCATTCCTCAGCAAGTAAATACTAATGATATTTACCATCTACGTTGCATAAAGACATCAAAAGATTTAGGAACTTGCAGGAGATTCAGGAGAAATCTCTGGGCATAAGGGGCAAAACCAAAACCCACAGCTGAGTAACCATGACCTTTGATCTCTCATATAGCACTGCACTAAAAACCAGCATACATCTGTGGTGGATATCACCACGTGAAAATGATGAACGTCCTCCAGGCAAAAAAGACCATCCAGATTGATACTAGTGTAACCCTTTTTTATCTTTACAGATGAAGGATATAGCACATCGGAAAAAAGGAAAAAGGAGGAAAAGAAGAATGAGAAATATAATGAATAATTTTCCTTTTAAATGTTTAGAAACTGTGTGTATTGTTAAATCACCAGATTCATAAAAAAAAATCACACTGCGTACATCAAAAAGGGCCCAACCAAAAATAAAATTTATGATAATAAGGAAAAGAAATAAAAAAATTAGAGCTCTTTGGTCTTTTTTTCTGAAAAGGGTTAGGAAATCTCTATGTTCACACAAAAAATAAAGAGAGTCCAATTCCAGAGCAATCTGAAACTTAGCTGTGCAGTTGGTTTGCCGCACAGTCCAAATATATATATTCTCCAAAAAAAGAAAAAATGTGTTGGTTATGAATATGTATGAATAGCTCAGCTCGGTTGAAATCTTATCTGTAGCTCCGGCTCTGTCTTTTCCCTATATGAGAAGGCAGAATGATTCATCCACACAGGGTCCTGGCTTGCTGTTCCGTTCTCCTAATAGGCAGCACTCACTTGTGTGAGAAGCCCAGATCAGTTCAATGAGCTGAAAAAAAAAACCTAACACAACTGTTACTGTTCACTTCAACATTACACCAACACTTTTCTTTTACAGACTTAAATCTGAAAGTTGGTATAAAATCACCACAACTCTCATATATGAAAAAAGTAAAATGCCTAACAGAGACATGCTATTCCCTTTTGAGCAGTAAAAAGAGCTTCAATACTTCAATTTACCCTATACTTCTATAATATATGATAACTTGAAGAGTCAAAGTGGTAACTTTCAAGTGGTAAGTTAATTTGCACATCACGTGTCAAATTATAAGCATATGTGTAACTAGCTCCACATACTGGTGCTAGCAGTTAGCTTTCCTCGTGCATCAACCACCAATCACAAGGTGGGTTACACTAGTATAAAGTTAAAAAGCGAGGCTACAGCATGGTGGAGCAACATATGTTGTCTTCTAGATGATGTCTTATCTCATCATGACAATAACAAAAGCAAGAAAGCATTCTGCACATGGTTTAACAGCAGGGCTGGAGGCTGCAGAGCTAAAGACTTTTGTAACATAAGCATGGCAAAAAAAAAAAACATGCTCAAACGTCTGCATAAGACTGTAAGAGTTATGTCACAAAATGTATTGTAACTCCACAGGTGGACATCACTATGGGTGGGATGGAGGGTGGTGATCTTTCGGACTTCGTGGAGAACGTGGAATGGGAGTGTCACGGCATGCCGGCCGTGAAGAACGTGATCATGTATGGTTGCTGCTCGGACCCTTACCCAGACATCACCTACACGGTGCTGCTGAAACGGCGCTCCACTTTCTACATCTACAACTTGCTGCTTCCCTGCTTCCTCATCTCATTCCTGGCTCCACTGGGCTTCTACCTACCTGCAGACTCTGGAGAGAAGGTCTCTCTGGGGGTCACCGTCCTGCTGGCCCTCACCGTCTTCCAGATGATGGTGGCTGAGAGCATGCCACCGTCTGAGAGCGTGCCGCTCATCGGTGAGTTTGGGGTGGAGCTTTCTGTCACAGGGTAATTTATTTTTTGACTACAGACACTGCCTTTTCTGTTCCACTATGGACACATTATAAATTTAGTGTGACACTTTTTTTAGTCTAGTTTTTGTGGACTAAAAAACACCACAAAAACGTGCCATTAAGCAGACAACCAAAAAATCCCCCAATACAAAATATTAGTTGAAATTTGTGAAAAAAATAAGCAGTATTCTTTGCCTGAGACAAAAAAAAAACCTGACTGGCTGGATCAACTTCATATGTTGAAATGTTGATGAAGTCAAATTTGATTTGAGTCCATACCGTTGTTTTAAGTTGACTAGTTCATACATGGTTATGGGACGTTTATGGATATGTTATTTTGTTGCTTCTTTCCTTCTTGCAGGTAAGTACTACATAGCGACGATGACGATGATCACAGCCTCCACCTCTTTGACAATCTTTATCATGAACATTCACTTTTGCGGTGCTGAGGCCAAACCAGTACCCCACTGGGCAAAAGTCCTGATCATCGACTACATGTCCAAGATCTTTTTTGTGTATGAGGTGGGGGAGAACTGCACTACCCCTGAAAGCGAGCATGGCCCAATCTTCACTGAGGACCCTTTGGCCAGCCTGGAGAGAGATGGCTACTTTGACAGTGGTTTCTACGGTGACATCGGGCATGATGATGGGCCCCATGATCAGTATAACAGGTACAACGATTGTAGCAGAGATTGTCGGCATGTCAACAATCACCATGGAAATGGGTACCAACACAGTAGCCCACATGGGCCCCACGCGAGGGCGTGCACACCGCCACAGTTTTCGTCAAGACAGAAACCCCACCGGCCCAAGTACATACACCACATTGGGCGAGATGGGAATGCCGTACACCCCATACACCGGAGCGAGGAGAAACTGCAACAAAGCGATCTCTCCATTCCGGAAAAACTCAATGTGTATTCTTATGAACATGGCAACGGCTACCCCAGTGGCAACAGCTATCACAATGACGACAGCTACAGCAAACCATATGCAATGGAAGACTATGGTAAAGGAGCTGACGCAGCTAGGTACACCTGTGTTTGTGGGCAGCATCAAAAAGTGGTGCGCAACATCGAGTATATCGCCAACTGCTTCAGGGAGCAAAGGTCACACCAGGCCAAAGGGGCAGAGTGGAAGAAGATAGCCAAGGTAATGGACAGGTTCTTCATGTGGGTCTTCTTTATCATGGTCTTCCTCATGAGCATTCTTGTCATGGCCAAGGCATCCTGAGACCATGTGACATCTGAAGTTATTTCCTTGTCCTATTGTCTGACAGTGTAGTTGCCCTTTGTGCAGGTTATCTGTTGTTGCTGGGGTTGGATACCATTTGCGTTTGAACTGGTACTGGTACTCGTATTGGTACTGGTACCCAATGGTACTTTTATCAGTACTTTATTCTCTCTGTAATAACAAAAAAAGGAAATTTCACCTGTAAAAAAAATGGGTCATTGCTAGTAAAGAATTTTGATGCAGCAAGTGGCTCAGTTTAGGCTCTTCCTAGCAACAATGCTTACGTCAGCCAACAACAGTTTATCCACCTAGCCAATTAATTACCTGAAGATGTCAATGAAGTTCTCAATGCCTCACTCTACAGCCTTGACTATAGTACTGCTAATGCTGCTGTGAGAATATGGTACACCCTTCAACTTTTAGATGTATTTTATAGTTTGACCAGGTGCTCCCTCAGGTTAGAAGTGTTGCCATGGACAGTTATGCATATCACATAACAAATATAGCTAAGCACATGGTCTGCATCAAGATTTGAAAAGTCTAACTACTCTTGAGACATGTGTTGACTGTGGGTTGGGCTTGTACTGATATTTGGACTGATTTAACTTGAACCGCTACTCTGTAGTACCAGTGTAAATTGGTCAGTACCCTTAGATGTACAGAGTTCGGTATCCAGCCCTAATCGTTGCACAATTCAGCACCACCCCCCTCCCACCAAGCCTATCCATCATTGGAAAAGGACCACCGCTGTAGTCCATAACTGTGCCCCTACAAAGTGTACCAACAATGTAAATGTATTTGATACATAGACAGTGAGTGTACAAAGTGTTTAAAAACTCTAGCAACTGTGTTGCATCTGATATACTCATACCAGGGCAAAACACACTGACATGCCATGCTGAGAACGGTCTCCCACCAACAAATGATTTGGTCAGTGGTGGTACTATTGTTGTCCTTTTCTATCGATGGGCAGTTATTAAAAAGCGACTGTCAGGTTGTATGCTACGTGGAAATATGTAAGTTGGACCACACAAAACAGGTTTTCATGCAATGTAAATTGTAAGAGTGTTGAAAAATAATCAAAATAAAACCCAAAAACAAACAGTTTGTTTGTAGTATGTAATCACATGACCATCACACCTATGAGCTTGTTGGACAGCCTATTATAAAAACCACGGACATTCAGTCATGTCAAAAGAGCATTTGTGAGGTCAGGCACTGATTTTGTGGGAAAAGTCCATGTTCCAGTTCATCCCAAAGGTGTTCAGTGGGGTTGAGTTTAGGGCTCCTCCACACCAAACTCTTGAACTGTATGTTCCTCCTCCTCCAAACTTTACTGTTGACTGCATGCATTCTGGTAGCATAATCCTGGCATCTCAGATTTGTTCTTCACCATGGACTGCCAGGTAGTGAAGTGTGATTCATCACTCCTGAGAACACGTTTCCACTGCTCCAGAGTCCATGGCCAGCATTCTTTACAACACTCTAAAGATGCTAAAGACTATCCCGGTGGTCGTTGCACGGAAGGCAGGAATCCGGCCAGGGAATTGTACCATATTGTACCAGGGCAGCCTGCATTATCCACCTGGAGGAAAGTTCTTTGTTGGTAATACACAATGCTTTTTAATTTGTTTTTTTATAATTTGTCTTAATAAATTTTATATATATGTATATAATATTTATGTGTATAAACAGGATGTGAGTGTTCCTTTTTGGACACTAAAGAAGAGGAATTATACTTTAATGTGAGTGTGTGTGTGTGTGTGTGTGTGTTTGTGTGTGGTACAGGTTAGTTATGTATTATTGATGTGCGTCCATGCTAGCCAAAGATTGTCTTACTTCTCACACATGTGGAAACATGCCGTCACTTTAACTATTAACGGCACTATTTTAACAATTAAACACACACAGTGTTTTTGAATGGAAGGAAAAAAGAAAGGAAGGATGAAAAAAACAGCAAGAGACAGAAGTAAATGGTTGTAAAGAGAAGTGACAATAAGCAGTGGCAAATAGCTTACATCCATCCCAGTGACACTATGAGCCATAGGCATGCATTTACATGAGCAGCAACATAAGGGGTCCTATAGAAAACATTCTCTTTCACTAGGATACCCAGTGAGACTACCCAGCCTGCGTTACCATTAACACACACACACACACACACACACACACACACACACACACACACACACACACACACACACTACACCACTGGCCAAGTCCTACTACAGGTAGCTCTGAGGCTACTGTTTGAAGACAGAAATCACCACATACTCTTATTGGCCACTTTATTACACACACACCCACCTCGTACCTTGTCGGTAGACTTTTTCCATGCTACATTTGTTAGTCATTCCGTAGTCCTTCATCAGTGGTGAGTTTCTGACCACTTCTCCACTGCTAACTGTTTGGTTGGTGGTCTACTTTCAACCCAGCAGTGACAGTGAGGTGTATAAAACAGCTCCCCCAACACTGATGCACTTGTACCAGTAAAACTACCAAACTACCAAAAAGCAGAAATTAATTAACTTATTTATTTATTTATTTATTTAATTTTAAATATTTGGTTGTTGGTGCTGGTGCCCATCATAGTCTGTTTGTTGCTGGTGATGCTGGTTATCAACACATGTTAGTTTATACATCACCATAACGGGTGACCAACACATGCTGGTTTATGCTGATGATGCTGGTGTCCAGCATATGCTGATTTTTGTTGGTCACCAGCATAAACCAGCATGTGTTGGTCACCAGCATAAATGGCAAAAAACAGCATAAGCTGGAAACCAGTATGAACCAAAATATGTTGGTAACCAGCATCACCAGCAAAAAACAGCATATGTTTAACACCAGCATAAACCAACATGTGTTGCTAAGCAGCATGACCAGCATAAATCAGCACGTGTTAGTCACCAGCATCAGCAACAAAAACCAGTATGCTCTGGTCACCAGTATGAACCAATATATGTTGGGAACCAGCATCACCTGCAAAAATCAGATTATGCTGGCCACCAGTATAAACCAATATATGTTGGTCACCAGCATCACCAGCACAAACCAGCATGTGTCACTATTGTACACACCATTGTGTACTTTGTACCATGTTTGATTGATTCCTGCCTGTGATGGGGAATAAAGGAATGGGTTTTTGCTAAATAATAGCAAACATACCAAGTAATACGGAACAAAATACAGTATTGAATAAAGGTACTCATGTTCTCAAGACTGTATATGCTACATCATAGGATACTTGTACACCCTCAGAGGGGAATGCCATATGCCCAACTCGTATACGCAACATCATGGGATATTCAAACACCACACACCAGGAAAATTAAATGTGCAGCTCAGCTCCATATTTGCTACATTATGGAAAAGACACACATACACAGATTGGAATTCTATATGGCTATCTACATATACTCAGCAACATGGCAAAGATGCATGTAATTAGAGTGGAATGCCATATGGCCAACTCTGTATATGTGGTAACCCTTTCTTTTACAGTCCCCTAAGTTCTAGGTATTAACCAGGTAAGTGTGAGGTACAGACTCCAAAGATCTAGGTAATTATTTTGGGTAACAAGATGGTAAGTACCAGGACAGTCTAAATTAATTACAGTGAAATGTCTCATGGGTTATAGGTATTAATTAGTCTTATTAATTAATTTGTCTGTCAAAATTTTGGTTTAGGAGTTACAAGGCCAAATGCATTGTGCTTTGCAATAGCGCCCCCTTAAGTCCCATTAAGCTCATGTCTGGTAGCTGAGTAGTGGGAGGGACTACTACCAATTGACCAAGTTTTATGTCTGTACAACTTACGGTTTGGTCTGCGCGATCCGTTTTAGCGGAGAAAAGAAGAAGAAGAAGAAGAAGAAGAAGAAGAAGAAGAAGAAGAAGAAACACTCTAACAAAAACAATATATGCTTGGACCCCTAATTAAAGCATTGGCGTAAGTATTCAGACCCTTAACTCAGTACTAAGTTGAAGCATCTTAGGCAGTGATTACAGCCTCCAGTCCTCTTGGGTATGACACCACAAGGTTTGCACGTCTGGATTTGGGGATTTTCTGCCGTTGTTCTCTGCAGATCCTCTCAAGCTCTGTCGGGTTGGATGGGGACTGTTGGTGGACAGTCATTTTTAGGTCTCTCCAGAGATGTTAGATTGGGTTCAATTCAAAGCTCTGGCTTGGCCACTTAAGGACATTCATCTAAGGAGATTGCAGAAGGACATTCACAGTTGTCCCATAATCTATTCTATCCAAACCTGAAGAAATACTAAGCATTCAGGTGCACTCTAAAGGAGAAAGCAGATATAATCTGTACGGAATGAGTGTTGTATATGAACATAGATCAGTCTGCTGACTGTTTGCCAGCGCTGGACCCCTCTTCGACCATCCAGATTATAGTACTGCATACAAAATCTAACTAATGGTTTTTAAACTCCTCAAAGTGATTTTAAATGTGTACAACCTTTCATTATAGCAAATAGACAAATATTACAAATATTTTTTTGGTATTTTATTTAAATTAAATTTCCACTATGGTTTTCACTGGAATATATTTTACCAGTACACAAGTAGAAGTGTTCCGATTTCTGAGTAAAATCGAGTTTAACTTTTCTACTCATACAGACGTAAAGCCGACAGGATTAAAAAACTGAGGTGGAGGACTTTTAATTTGAAGACAGCCAGGACGGAGAATGGAAGCATGGCTATGCCTATAGTCTCGCGATACGTTGTTAAGGCGATGTTAATAGTTCAGTGTTTCTGTTGTATGTTGATTTAGAGTGTTCTGACTTTTTACTCAAACTGAGCTTTAAAATAAGGATATTCTAAGCTGCTAGAGAGGAAAGTTGTGAAGCGCGGGCGAGAATGGTGTAACTGCAGGACACTTTAAACTCTCCTCATGTTGAAGGATTGGCTGTCTTTCCCGAGCAGAGCTGCTGCAGTGTCTGTGTTGAGGATCTACGAGCTGTGAAGGTCTGTTAAACTCACTGCTGGCGGTTAAAAGAGATTGTACTGACAGACTGAAGCTTTAGTTCCTGAAGTAGCTGTTTTACAGAGGGTACACTCTCAGATGGGCTGTGCTGTATTATATATGGAATAGTATTAGGCTGGTATGTTGGTTTGTTGTTATTAAACGCTCAGGTCTAGATCTTTACAGTGTGCTTCATATTGTTGAGGGAGCTTTGGAAGTCCAGCATTAAGCTTAGAAAGCAACCAGGCAGGTCTGAGCTCACTGATGTTATCTTAAAGACGAGGCTAAACTGGGTGTGAGTAATTGTGTACATATTACAGATTGAGCTGTGTGTATAGTGGGGACTGTCTCTTAACTGTGTCAGGTTGTCTGTGCTAACACAGCAGCTGTTAGAGCGCAGATACAAGCTCTCTGTGTTGAAGTGCATCAGTAAAGGTGCCATACTTATTCAGTATATTAAACAGTTCTCTGATGTTCTTGATGGTTGAAGGTGAAAATTTCACAGATGTGATTTTACATGCACATTTCCTCCCTATGATTTGGTCCTAGATTGAAACATGAATAAACTGATGAACTGTTCTCTGATTGGCTGGTTTACAGCAGGACATTGCAATAATCACACAGAAGCAACATGTCCAGACAGACACAGACAGGGATATAAAATAAAGGTTGCCAATCTATTTAGATAACTATGCTAATTTTAGTTACTTGGAGTGTGCTAGTAGCTAATGTTACCTATACTAGCTACTTGGAGTGTGCTAACATGCAGCGTTAAATGCTGAGCAAAGCTGCTCAATGTCCAGTACTTGCGAACCTGTCAGGGATGAAATGTGCATAAGCACAGTAACAAATTCAACCTAAAGGGGAACACAGCATATGTCACTTCTGTGTACTGGACTCTCCTTATTCAGCTCTACTAATACACTGCCTGGCCAAAAAAAAGGTCACCACTTGGATTTAACTAAGCAAATAGGCAAGAGACTCCCATTGGATAATTACTGCATGGGTGATTTTGTTTCAGCTGGCAACAAGTTATTAAACCCTAACTGATGCAGTGAGTAGCTTCTCATTTGTTAAACAAGTATGTTGAAAGACACATCCTGTTGTCTTGGAAAAGAGGTTCATCTGTTTCAGAAGGGTCAAATTATTGGCATGCATCAAGCAGAGAAAACATCTAAGGAGATTGCAGAAACTACTACAATCGAGTTAAGAACTGTCCAGTGCATTTTCAAAAAGTGGAAGGACAGTAGGGAAACATCATCTTCGAGGAAGGAATGTGGTCGGAAAAAATCTTGAATGATCCTGATCGGCAATCACTTAAACGTTTGGTGAAATCAAATGGTAGAAAAACAACAGTAGAACTCAGGGACATGTTTAATAGTGAAAGTAAGAGCATCTCCATACGCACGATGCGAAGGGAACTCAAGAGATTGGGACTAAAAAGCTGTGTAGCCACTTGTCAGTGAGGCTAACCGGCAAAACGGCTTCAATTTGCTAGGGAGCATAAAGATTGGATTCTGGAGCAATGGAAGAAGGTCATGTGGTCTGATGAATCCAGATTTACCCTGTTCCAGAGTGATGGGCGCATCAGGGCAAGAAGAGAGCCGGCTGAGGTGATGTACCCATCATGCCTAGTGCCCACCGTACAAGCCTGTGGGGGCAGTGCTATGATCTGGGGTTGCTGCAGTTGGTCAGGTCTAGGTTCAGCAGCGTTATGTGCCCAAAGAATGAGGTCAGCTGACTACCTGAATATACTGAACCCCCTGGTTATTCCATCTATGGATTTTTTCTTCCCTGATGGCACAGCCATATTCCCAGATGATAATGCCGGGATTCATCTGGCTCAAATTGTGAAAGAGTGGTTCAGAGAGAATGAGACATCATTTTCACACATGGATTGGCCACCACAGAGTCCAGACCTGAACCCCAATGAGAATCTTTGGGATGTGCTGAAGAAGACCACTTTGCGCAGTGGTCCAAATCTCCCATCATCAATACAAGATTTTTATTATTAATTATTAAAAATTAATGTTAACTCTGGACAGAAATAAATGTTGTGACATTGCAGAAGCTTGTGGAAACGATGCCACAGCGAATGCATTCCATGATCAAAGCGGTCCAACGAAATATTAGAGTGTGTGACCTTTTTTTCGGCCAGGCCAGTTTATAAATACAGTGTTGCATTATGTGGCATCTTTAATGAAAGGCTGAGCTCATTTGATTGTGTGCTTGTATATGTTTCAGAGACGGCTGTAATTGTAGTGGTGATAGACACTGATTAAGCTGGTTGACAGATCCATTAATTTGTGTAGCGGTGCTACAAATGATTCAGCTCCTTCATTAGGTTCCTGTGCTCTAAACTCTCAGTAAATCTCAGTCTTTACTGGACCTCAATTCCATTTTCTGTGCAGCAGGGTATTTTATTTTCAGTACAAGTTGAGTAAGTACTTGATGAGAGCTACACAAAGATCAAACAAGGGTTTGAGGGTTCATAGGTTACCATTGATGTAACACCTACATAGAATAAGTTTCACATTTTGGATCACTCTGGTTGTCAGAGGAACTTTCACAACACACAGTGATAACTTACTCTGTTCTGCAGCTTGCAACTCTGCAGCATAGAATAGAGTAGATAATTTTCTCCCACTTTCTCCTATAATTTTGATGCTATCAAAAGTGAAAGGTTTGGTTGGATAACTGTGTTTCCAATACAAACTGTTGCTGATAAACCTTTTGTCAGGTATTGATTAAGTGTTGAATCGGTTACAACATTTTAATAACCCATACAGTACAACATGGCCTAGCCCACCATTGTTGAAGTGCATTGGTGACCATTTGTAATCCTCCATGTATATTTAAATAGAATAGGATTGCAGGTGTTACTGGTGCCAGTGCTCAGAGACAATCTGTAACAGAAGAAAAGGTAATTGCATGAAGATCCCAGAAATTTTGGAATAATGAAGATTTGGTTGCTGTGACAAATTTTGAATCTAGGTCCCAGATAATTAGGGGATTTATTGGGGCCATATTTGTGGGATTAATAGTCATCGTTGGTAAACCTGTCAGCAGCTGATACAAACATTCTCCACTTGATTACTTTAATGCCTGACCAAACTATGTTTGTCAAACTTAGGTTGAATTTCACATTGAANAGACTGTGATGGGTCTGGATATGATTGGTGGGTTTTCCTGCAGAAGTTTGAGGTACATGTCTTGTAACTGTATGAGGGTCTCATGGTGCATTTGAATAGAATCTGTTATCTTATGCACCTTTTGGGCAAATGGAATTTTTCCTCCCCTCCATACTTACCAAAGAGTGGATTGTCCCTAAAAGGACCACAAAGAACCAAGATTGCAAGAGGCCTCCGTGGGGAAGCAGCGTCATTCCATAATTGAATAACTGCATTTAATTATTGTTATTAGTTTCTCAATGTTTTTTTTTTAATATGCACTATAAAAACTCCAGTTAAAGTAAGAAATAAACACTGAAATAAAGCAAGAAAAACACTGACTCCGAGAGAAAATTACTTAATACTAGTGAAGTTATCTGTTTTTGCTGCAAGATCATTTTATTTGACAAGATATATTAAAATAAGTTGGTTCCAATCTATAATAAATTGAGCTCTGATTGTTCAAAAGTTTGAAATAAGTAGAAAATTCTGTTTATTAGATAAATTACTTGATCAGACTTGTTACAGCAAATACAGATATACCCATATTCAATTTAAAACTAGTCCTTATATATCTTTAAGCAGACGAAGCTGATTTTATTGACGTCACAAATAGCAAGAAATAATGAAATTTGAACATGAAACATATATTCATGATCAACGTATGAATAAACCGTGATTTCAAAGATTGGAACTAGTAAATAACTTGAGATAATTAAGCTCATATTTTTGGATCAAAGTATTTCTTTTTGCCCAGTCCTTGGACCACTCATATATTAACTATTACCCAGTCCTAGCACAGGAGATGGAGTTATGGATATGGGTGGGCTATAAGTAACACACCTAATAGCTGCTGTTGTCACGTGGTTCCACTGTTTCTGTAGCGTCTACACTTCCACAGTATTGGAATCGAATCGAGAAACAGGAGCTGCACTACTAAAGGTAGAGATCTGTTTGACACGT